>JAAWXA010000027.1:7339266-7475885 GCA_038090715.1 Florisuga fusca
GGGGGGGGGGGTTAGGTGCAGTTCTCCACACGGTGTTTCTGCCGCTCTTTCCTCACATTCTTCCCCTGCTCCAACGCGGGGTCCCTCTCACAGGAGAGAGTCCTTCAGGAACTCCTCCCATACGAGTCCTTCCCGCCACAAGCAGTCCCTCAGGCACAGACTGCTCGCGCCCGGGCTGCCCACAGAGTCACGGCTGCTTCACAACAGTCGCCTCCTCTGGCACGGGGTCCTCCATGGCTGCAAATCCACATCTGCCCCTCTCTGCAACCCTGCACAGGCAGCTTCTTCACATCTGCCCGACTGTGACACTTCAGGGTCTACAAATCCACATTTACCCCACCGCGGACCTTCCGGGACTGCTTCACCGTCCTCCGTGACTCCTTCACTGCTCCTCCATGGCTGCAGGGGCACAGCCGCCATCTCACCACACACAGGCTGAGGGGAAATCTTTGCTCTGGCACCTTTTCCCCTCCTTCTTTACTGATTTTGGTCTTTTCTCTGGCATTTCTCTCTAACTTCATCCTCTTCTCTGTTCTGCAGGTCCTTTTCTTATATTTTTGCCTCTTCATTTTCCCTTTCTTGACTATGTTACTCACAGAGGCACATCCAGCTTCCTGTATCTGCTGGGCCTTGGGCAGAGGTGGGGGTAGGGCTTAGAACTGGGGGAGCTTTCAACAGCTTCTCACAGGAGCCACCTGTGTGGCCCCCCCTCTGCTTCCAAAACACCGACCCAAAATAGCCATAAAACCTCCTTTTTCTGACTTCCAACCAAAGTTCTGTGTTCAGCCAGGCCAGTCTTCCCTGCCACTTTGTCTTTTGGCATAAAAGGACAGCCTGCTCCTGCCTCTTTAAGATTTCTTTCTTAAAGAGCATCCTGCCTTCCTGGACTTCTCTGCCCTTCAGGGCTGCCTCACAAGGGTTTCTGTCAACCAGGCTCCTGAATAGGCCGCAGTCTGCCCTCTGGAAGTGCAAGGTACCAGTTCTGCTGACCCCCCAGCTCTACTTAGGATCTCTTTGCCAAGACTGCCTCTATCACATTGCATCAGTATTATGATGCTAAATTGCACCAAAGGATATGGTGAGCATTTGTATTGGTTTTCTTGTGGGTATAGATCCTTTTTAAAGTGAAAGATCCTTTATAGATCCTTTATTTTTTATAGATCCTTTTATGCCTTAAAAGCATAAGTGAACATGCATATGTGCAACTTTTTATTTACATTATTCTAAAAATCACTGTCAAAACTAATTCATTTTAGTCTTTTCTTATGATGAGATTTATTATTTATTCAGTATTCATTAAGCTGCATAAAATCAACCTAAGTTAGGCGGGGTTTTTCTTTTATGCTTTCTTTTTGAATTTTGGATGTTGACAGAAATAATTTTATAAAAGCCTTTAACCGATTTGGAAGTATTTCAGATAATGAATCAAGGGTGATAAGAATATGAAGCATGATATTAGTGATCTATATCAGATATTTGACTGCTTAATTTTACAGGTATGACAAATACACAAAACAGCAATAAAATTGGATGAGACATGTGGTAACATAACACATTTGCTTGAAACCTATTGCTTCTGACCTACAGGAGAATCCGAATCCCCATATAGCATTCCAGAAAGTGCCACGGCCCACAGAAGGCTCCCACTTGCGTGTTCACATCCTCCCTTTCCCCCGGATCAATGAGTGCCGGGTTCAGGAGCTCCTCCAGGAAGGCCTCACAAGGAGTCAGGGTGCCCCCCCTGCTACCCGAGGGGACAAGAAGTGTGTTGTTCCAGCAGGTCCCCCTGTTGGTATGTTTACTTGTTCCCCAGCTTACCTGTTTGTCCTCATCTCTCGTAAGTCAGATATGTACTTAGCATGTAGGATGGCTGCAGTGTGTTGCTCCCGATTTTGTGTTAATATGGTATTTTTAGTGATTGTAATAAATTTTAAGACACAGACCTGTCTGTTTGCCTTCGCAGTTTTAAATATCTCTTTGCATCAGCCTTTACTTACAAGTCAAACATCCAGAACACAAGTGGCATAATTACTAACAATAAAAAAATATTTGATCTGAGTTAGGCTGAACTATTAAATGTGGTATTGTCTGCTCATTCAGGTCTCATGAATAGCACCAAAGGTTACTTGTAGGACTGGCTTCACCAAACTTTGAACTGTTAGGCTTTCTCCTTTGACACTAGTGGAAGACATGTAAATTACTGGGAGAAGGGAAGACAAACACTTAGCATATGTCTCAAAATAACTCTACCTATATTTAAATGTAAAGAGCAGATGTAGCTATAGTAGGCCTATAAATTTTGTTCTGCTGCCAGAAGAATTCTGTTAAGTCATAGTCATATCCATCAATGTGAATGATGGCCTAAGCAAGTATGTGTAGCAAATTTGCAGGACACATGAAGCAGGCAGAGCTTAAAAAAAATGTTAACGATGGGATTAGAAAGCAAATCAGTCTTAAAAAATTAAAGGTGTTAACCCTGTTGAATTTTGTCTTTCTCTACTGTTTTTCTTCAGATAAGGTATTGCACTTGCATGGGCATGATCAGCTGATGAGGCAACAGTTTTTCAGAAATTAATTTGGGGATTACAATGATCATAAGGCAAACATGACCCAACTATATCAAGCATTACAAAAAAGACAAACATCTTAGTAGGATGTATAAACAGGAGTACAGTCAGTGAACCCCATGGAGAAATCCTGTCATTGTACTCAGTAAGACCTCAGCTGGACTGTTTGTACCCATTTTTGGACACTAGAAGAATGTCTCCGTTTTTGGTTCTGTTGGAGGCAGTCCAGAAAAACACAACAAGAATGACCACAGCAGTCTGGAGAATGTGACCTGCAAGGAAAGATGGGGAGTTGTTTAGACTGAAAATCAGAAAACTCAGGGAACACATAAGAGCAGTCTTCATTTACATAACAGGCTGTTAACAAAAAGAAAGGGAATAATCTGTAATGATAAGAAATAATGGGTTTAATTGCAACACAAAACTAGAGTTACTTGTCAAGAAAAACTTGGTAAAATTGGGACTGTGAGGCAGTTGAATGGATTTCTTCTGAAGCCATGGAGTCTCTGTTATCACAGAAGTTTGGGAACATACTAGACAAACACAACAATAATATAAATACAGTTGATCCTCTCTGGGGACAGCAGGATGAACTAGATGGCCTCAGGAGGCCCCTTTCAAGCCTGTTTTTCTGGGTTTATGCAAGAAGATAAACTCTATTCACCTGCCTTTGCTGCTGACTATATCATTGCATGTATAAAATTTTAAGTGTACGTGCTAGTGCTCTGCTGTCTTTCTTCAAAAGGCTAGATGCAAGAGAAGGTTTTCTTTCTCAGTAAGTTATTTTTTATGTCAAAGCTTTATATTTTTTTTCAAGGAGAGCTTTCACACATACTCCCTGCTGTGCTGTATTTCAAAATCCTTGGATATTAAGAGCTCATTATTATCTACAAGAAAGGCATACTTTGCTTTTATATTCTATTTACTTGATAATAAAAAGTATGTTAGTTCTTCCATTCTGAGTTTTCTTAAAAATTCAGGGTGAAATGTCACACTAAGAAAGTAGTCTTTAGATCTCAACAAATTGGAATCAAAATTAGAGAACAGGTTTGTCTGGCTTATTGCATGTCACAGAGTTCTTGGCATGACCAATTCTGTAGGGAAGAACAGTTATCTACTGCTACAAAATATGTAAGACTACATACTTCATTGTAGAGCACACACACACTTTAAAACTTTATTTATATATCTCATATATTTCTCTGTGTGCCTGTATGAAATAAACAGATGTAGCAGCAGAGAGAATTAGCTGCTGTAGTTAAAATTCATAGCATTCTTTTGTGCACATGGAAGAGGATAACCAAAGTTTCAGGATCTTACATTGCTCTCTGTGTATGCTTACTACTGGTATTTGCTTCATAGAACAAATGGGGGAAACTTTAGTATTTTTAATTACTTTTTTAAAAGTTTCTGATATTCTTTGTGACTCTTGCAGAAGACATTTCATAGATCTCTTGTTCTTTTTCTTTATTAGTTTCCATAATGGAAAAAGGAAGCACAGTTTTCAACAGTGCACAAAGGCTAGAAGTTGTTAGAAACTGCATCTCATTCATTTTTGAAAACAAATTTTTGGAGACTGAGAAGGTAATAAAATGAAATTTTAACTTTCTAAAATAAGCCTCTGTTCTGTTAATGGGCAAATGGAGACAAACCTTATCACCAAGTGTATTTCAAAGTCTTGTTTCAAATGCTAATGAATATTTTGAACTTAGAAATTATTGAAGTAAGCAATAAAACTAATCATTTAAATGCAGTACTGCTTAATAAGATAATAATGGATTTGAAAACATGTTTGTAATACTACATGGGTGTGTTTATGCCGATTTTGCTATTTAGATTAAATAGCATTGTCCATATGATTTTTTAAAGAAAGTATATACTAGTCTAGCAATATTGGTTAGGAAGAATGTAAACAACAGGCATACAGAGATGTTTCAGTGTTCATCAGCCAATGTTCTTTTGTACAGTAAATTTTACTGGTTTTAAAAATCAATAATTCAATAGAACTCAGAGATAAATATAAGGATCTGGCATGTCTGTCTGTGCTAAAATGCACAGGTTTGGTATTCATATTTGGTATTCATATTTTTTATTCTTATGTGTCCACATAAAGAAGTTGCCAGGTTCTGTAGATTCTATTAATAGAGCTTTCAGTTACTGACTCTAGAAAAATCACAAAACTCTCAAATCAAATTCTACAAATGAAAATACATACTGTAAAATTATTTTAAGAAATTTTTATTTCTCAGAAAAGCATCACCTGTGTATGTCCCAGGCTATGCAGCTTAAGATAGAATATGCATGTTTCTTGATTTACAGATTATGTTATGGAAATGCATAGGGGAAAAGCCCCCATAAAACATATATAATTCTTTTTAAATAATTCTGATGCTTGTATATTTTAACTTTCAACTTACTGAGAGTTGGAAAGTTTGTGGGTTTTTTGTTTTTTTGTTTTGTTTGTTTTTTGTGTTTTGTTTTTGTTTTTCCCTGCATAGTAATTTGTTCTTAGACAATAGTATGCTTTTTCTTATTTATATGTTACCACCCATGAAATCTAGTCTAAAGGGTCTCAAGGGCCATAGTTGATAATCACTGATGCAGCACTTGCTACATTTTTAAAGCATTGGCAAAAATATTATGCTGGCACTGTTTTAGAATGAACTGCATAACAGACTTGTGGCCTTGTTGCTATGAGAGGTATTCCACTTCTAAAGCCATTTGTCATTCACTGTTTATCAAAAAACACACTGGTTGGCCTTGATAAGCTGCCTTCAGACCTGTCCTGCCTGGTACAGAATAGAGCACTTGCTTTCATGCACAGTAATCTTTTTTCTGATTTCACAGCTATTCAGTGCCTGTCTGTATTAAGTCATTTCTATTTACAGATGTAGGTGAGGAATGCTCTTTAATGTAAAAAAAAAAATAAAAAAAAATAAAAAAAATTAGTACTTAATGACTCAAACGAAACCAATCCAACCATTATGTGACAATTTGGCGCTCAAGCTAATGAGTGATTTCCAAAGTTACTTTTTACTATATTATCACTTGCAGTTTCTTAATAAATGAATGGTATTTAGTAAGAACAGTGACATTTAATTTCACTTTTGTAAAGTTAGATTTTCTTGTCTCCAGACCTTGCCTGCAGCTCTAAGAGCTCTAAAAGGGAAGGCAGCTCGGCACTGCCTGACACAGGAATTGGGCCTGCACGTTAAACAAAACCGAGCAATACTGGACCATCAGCAGTTTGACTACATAGTGCGAATGATGAACTGTGCTTTGCAGGTATAGTATGTGAAGGTTTTGTTCTTTGGGTAACATTTTTTTGTTATTCTGGAAGCAAAAAATTGTTTAGAGTGATGTGGAGAAGCAAAATAATTACTTATAGGACTGCGTGACAGTGGATATAAGATCTTTTGTTGCTGAAAGGATAAGGGCAGCATACTCAGGTCTATGCAGATCTCCCTGATGTGGAAAACTGAAATTAAACTTCTCCCATTTTTAATGATTTAGATATAATTTAGTTTTGGTAAGTATTGAAATGATTTATCTTAATGGCTTTAAGTATTTTTTTTTTTTTATGAATGGGTGTTAGCTTTTCCCGGTTGTTTTCAATTCTGAGCCCCTAAAATGTGTTTTACTGATTGCTCAGTTATAAAAATCTCATGTTTGTCCTCTTTTCCACTGCAAGTGCAAAAATACTTCAAGAGGAAAGCATACTTTCTGCTTCCATGGTTCATGGTCGTAGTTCTACCTGTGGCAATGACGTCTTTGTTGGTCAGAAACTCACTGAAGGTGTTTATAGTTCATCTGCAAAGTTATTTTACTGTCAAACAGTGCTGAATAAACATCATCGTATGGTGGCAGTTACCTAAGAGAGTAAAATACGTGGAGGACTTGTTTTGGCTTCCATTTGAATAATTGTTGTTTTCGTTTTACTTATTGGCAGTTCGTTGTCAGAAATATTTTATGGATGTCAGTGTTTTCAGCAGGTATTTGAGAATGCTGTAGTATGTTTTTTAATGGGTAATGTGATATTTGGTTATAATTTGCCCCTTGGTGCTCCCAAGTTGTATGAAAATACGGATTTGATTGAGACATCAGTATATTAACCCCACTCTTGTCAAACTTAAAAATTGTTGAAATTATTTTGCAGCAGTCTGTTGACCCATATTTTTAAAAACTGAGTGCTAAATACAGCTTTTACTTAAGAACAGAAATAAATTAACATTGATTAAGCAACTGCTACCTCAGGTCACCATCAAATGTAAGTTCTGTTGTCTGTTGTATTACTTGTTTGTTCACAGTAGGTGTTTTGATGATGATGGAATAAAGTTCAGCTTTGCCTGAGCAGTGGTCTTTGGAATAAAAATACGTGCAGTTAGCAGATGAAGACTGAAGGTGACTGGCTAACATTGCACAGCATGTACCAGAGTGTTCTTTTTGTATGAACACATCTGAACTCCTGACATTGGGCAGCTACTTAGAAGCAAGTATTTAGGACATCTGCTTTTATGGCATATGAAATTATTTATTAGGATAAAAACATATTTTTTTTTTTCTGTGGACTTCGCTCAACTGTTTTATTTGGAACAATGAGTAAATTGTGACATTTTGTATCAGTTCAAGAAAAAAATAGATTATCAAGAACTTAGGTTTACCCTTGCTGCAGTGGGACTAAGTATGTCAGCAGTTTGCTGTAGAGATGTGAGCTCTTTCTGTTACCTGCAGGTCATAAAACCAAGTCATTTAAACAGTGTCTGTTGAAATGATAGGAAAATCTAATTTAAGAAATGTCATAACTATACATGTATTCCAGCTTTAGGAAAATACCACATTAATTATGATGGAGTTTTCTAGGGAGAGATGTATTGCAGTATTGCTTTAAGACATTTGCTTTAAGACTAAACTATTTTCGAATCTTTCTCTGTTGTCCCACCAGTCTTGTCGCAAAGTTTTTTGTTAATGTTACTGCACAGTCTTATTGGCTTCTGAAAGATACAAACAAAAATATTGCTATAACCAGGGGCCACATAGTGGCTGGTACAAAAGCTGGGAAGAAGGGAAGGCACCAGGCATAATTTATAGGTTGGGCTCTCTAGGGTACACCAGCTTGATCTGTGATGTGTGTGCAGCAAGCCCCAGCCTGATATTAATATTTTAATATTAATGCATATTAAAGTAATGCATATTAAAACATATTAATGCTTTTCTTTGGCAAAAGTGGGTCAATTTTGAAAACATGGAAAATGTATGTGCCCCCAGACATTAGTACTTAATCTAAAGGTGATTGAAGAGGGAATAAGGCACATAAAGCTGTTACATACATATAATTTTAAAAATTGGGTCTTTAGGTGAACGAAAGGGGTGAGATCTTCTAATGATGTGATTTAATCTGACAACCTACGAAGTCATCAGTGCTGTTTTAAGACTTAGTTTGCTCCCATGTCACTCCTGTGTGAATACACATTGTAACAGTGCAACTGAGGTAATATCTTTAATAACAGACAAATTAATCATTGGTTTAGTGTTTCAGATAATTTCTAATAGATCATGAGGGTTTTCCATAGTGGCAATAAGTGGATGTTTATCTTTAATATGGAGTACTCTGAGCATTTTTTTTACTTACACAAATCATTTTGTGTTATATTCTGTCACCAGATAAAGTTTTCAGTCATTTCTTAGAATTCAGAGGTTTGCAAATGCTGTCCAATAACAGGAAAGACTATTATTCCTGTGAGAAAATCAGCCATGTTTGTGTATCATATGATTCAAATTCTTGGCAATATAAAGGTTAAATGAAACAGCATTTCTCACATTTTATGTTGAAAACTGTGTTGCCAAACATCTTTATTTTGGAGTGTTATAGCAGGTGTCTCTTCTTTCAAACTTTTATTTCATGTCCTGTCTTTTGTTACTCAGTTTGACTTGTATTCCTGGAAGTAGAGACCTTCAGAAGTCCTGTTTGAGTGACAGCAGTCTTTGGAAATATTTTAAAAAGTTTTAAAATATAGAAAATAGATCATGAAGTGAAACCATGGAAGCTTAAGAGCCCATTTTTAATTCTGTTAATTATTCAGTTACCGACAGTTTGATGTTTGTCATCCTGGTAGACATAGTAGTATGATTACTTAAATGAAAGAAAGGAGATTACAGTGTTGAAGGCTTGGACTTGAAATTTCCAGATTTAATTTCATATTATGCTGCAGATTATATTTTTGGTCACAATGGGCATATCATATAGTTTTTTCTGGTCTGTGGTTTATTACCCAAAAAAGTAAAAATAGCACTTTTTTCTATCCTGCTGACTTTCCAGAGATCCCTGTATAATGTTCCGGCCTTCATAAAAGAAGCTGCTATTTCTGTCTTTTTGATGATGTCTCTTTGTCAAGAAATTGCAAGGTGCTAGAATATTGCAAGGTACTAGAATATCATTGCATGTGGCTGAACTGATGGTGATCACATTTTTTCTAGGGGGAAAAAAAAAGTACACTGTTTTTGTACTCTGTTATGATTTATACTCTGTTTTATGCACTTTTATTTTTTTAACTGTTTTTATATTTAGTGGACATCTGGTGTCCCTGTCCTTTATTCCGTCCTGTACTTGCTGTTAATTCAGGGTGTGCTTGTGTTTGTTCACACATAGGTACCTTACTGAAACCATGTAGCTTCTTGTAGTGTTGACGTGGTAGGTTCTGGCTGCTCATAAGTGTTCATTACTGTTAATTGTGGCCTTGTGGTTGCCAAGTGTTCCTAATAACTCAGTGTTCTAAATATTTTTGGTCATCTTGATGAAAAGCAGACGTGCTTGTACGCTACTCACTGCTGTAAATAAAAGAAGTCTGGCTGAGGAATTGTGTTATACTGCTGTGTAGTGGCTCTCCAGCCTGCCTGTTGAAGAGGTAGACTGATGAAAGGGAGTTAAATAATAATTTTTTTAAAAAAGTAAAAAACAGAAGTCTTTGGATATTGGAAAGAATAGGCATTTTGCTAAAAGCATATGTTATGTAAAATCAGTGGCTGCTGTTATTACAAGTTTTATAATGAAGAAAAAATATGGGAGGAATAAATGGAATTTTGTTTTTATTTTAGATTTTATGTATGTATATGTATTTCAGTACAGGTACATAATTGTGCATAGATTTGTGTACAACAGTTGTGTGTACATACGCTTAATCTGTACTGAGTGCCATTTTTTGTGTACAAAATATTACACAGCCTCAATATACTCTACCCAGTCAGTGAACTTACCTCTGTGGCCACTCATATGCCCATGTGTATTTATCTTTAATTTAGTCTTTATTACTGAAATGGAGGGCAAGAGTTTGCCTGTCTAACATCATCTGTGGTCTTCCCACACTGTGCTTTAACCTTCAAATAACTATGAATCCAAGGTGTAGTAGAGGAGCCGAAGTGGAATGGTTCTTGTATGTGCTCACTAGGTCATGGATAGAATTTAACTTGCTGGAAAAAACATGCCATACAGCAGATAAATTTGTTTTTCCTATAAGGGATTTTATGAATTTGTCTGCTTTGAAGTGTTATACTCTTCAGGAAATCACATACAGGTTGCCAATGGGTGGCTGCAAGATCATAATCTTTTTTGTACTTTGCATATGCAATCATTTCTAAAACAGATAGAACACTGGAATATATTGAAAGTCGTCTAATAGCTTGATTGCTATGGTGCTTTTTAACCTTTGGTTTAAACAGTTGAAATCTTGGCAGCTTGTATTAAAAAATCAAAGTGCGATGTTGAGATAAACATCATAAACCACAGCACAGTTCTGGGTTTTGTCAATATTTTGTGTAAGTGCTGACAAATGCACTACCTAATGCAAACCTAAAACCATGAATGCATGTGGAACTTTAGAACTATCTTACATTAAAAAGGTATATGATATTAAAGAACAAAATCAGAAAATAAAGGTTTAAGCAGAAGAACATATGACAATCTACATATATTATGAAAAATTCTTAACAGCTGGTCACAATAATTTTCAGTATTATAGCCCAGATTTATGACTGAATTGTTGTGTAGAATGTATAGGAAAATGCCATGTAAGTATCCTGTAGTGAAGATGACTTTTAGTCATTCCCCTCTCTGTACACAGCTGGGGGGCCAGGCTTTGGTATATAAAGTATTTAAAAATAACTTCACCTAATGTCTATAGATAAAACAAACACACCCCCTCACCATCAATCCCCTTCCCTGCCTCTCCCCCCCATCTCTAAACTCCTAAACTGCAACTGGGATCTAGAAATTAAAATGCTAATAGTGTGTCTAAAATGTCATATTCTATAAATAGAATTAATTTTCTGTCTAGGATCTTTGACTTTTGAGGACAAAAGCAACTTATAATTATGAAAATAATTACTCTGGTCAGTTCAACACCTTGTAAAACCTTTGCTTTCATAGTTAATTGATTAAACATCACTTTAAAGACTGCATACTTTGCTGTACCTAAATAATTTGCATACAATTGGCATATAAAACTTTCTTTTCCTCCCAGGTGTACAGAATGGAGTATCTTACTAGATCGTCTCTTATGCTGTCTTACTCTAGTTATTTCTGCAGTAATAACAATACTTTATTTTTCTGCAGTAATAACAGCACTTTGTCTTTTTCTTTATCTGTGTTACAATATTCCCTGTATCTCTGAACCACAGGCATCCAAGTTTTATGTATTATGGATACCCTCAACAGTACTGATGATTTTAATTCTCAACAAGTGTTGATTTTTCTTCACTTCTAATACCATAATTGTAATTGCTAGTATTTTATATTTTATTACTGATATTATTATTGCTAGTATTTTGAATCTTTTCCTATACTTCCAAGATAAATAACATTTTGCTTCTGTAAATATCATGCGTGATCTGTTATTTTCTACTTGGGCAAGAATATTAGCATTACTACAGTCTAGCTTTACCGGTGGGGCAAATTATGTTTTCAGGCAAAATTCAAGATTCTAGACTATTGATTTCACAGAATTTGTCCTGTTATATTTGTGAAGTTAAAAGTTATGATTGCTTTTGTGCAAAACAACTTAAAGAAAAATATTTATTTTAATGGACTGTTTTGGAGCCTTGCCTTAGTCATTTGAGAATAGCTGAAATACTAACCATATGTGGTTCTGTTTAAAAGCCACGGGCTACAACTTCATTTATGTTAACACTATTTGTCACTCAGCCTCTGCATTACATGTGTAAGAAAGTCATAGACTTTAATCCAGACTTGATTATGATAGATGTCTGTTACCTTCCCAGTCCCCTATCTTTAAAGCTTCCATCCCTACAAACTACGTGAAACATTTTCAATGAAGAAAACTTCCCTGACAGTGAGCTTCTGATTTTTCAGTAACTTTCCACAACCTCTCATGCACAGTCAGTAGACCAGCAGTGTTGCTTGGATCAAAACATGAAAGCCATAACTATAGAGGGAATCCAAACCAGGTTGGTGAGAGGTACTGTAAGAATCACTTTGATTACCTGTTTTTCAGAAAAACTTTAACAAAGGGACTCAGACTCAGAGTCACATGCATTTTACACATGCCCATTGCTTCAGGATAATTTAGTACACAAGTACCATATAGCAGTGATCTGAATTCCTTCAATCTTGTCTAATTTCTAGTTTCAAATTCAAGATACAGCATGCATATGAAAATAGGCATCAGAAACTATTATCTTAAAATCAGTCCATAATTAACTTTTTCAAACCATAAATATCAATTAATGAAAAATCAACTTATGGAAAGGTCAACTGTCCTACCTGAAGCCTACTCAGAGTGCCATTGGTGGTGTTCATTCCTGGCTTCAGATCTGAGAGCATTCTCTGTTTAGAATAAGATTACAGACATATTGAAATACATGAGTGTTCCTATTATCTCTTCTATACACTCACTTCATTCAGTAGCCTACTTGAAATTCATCTCATCTGAGGTCACCTAGGAGTAATCAAAACTGTGGGGAGATTTGCCATTTCTTTGGTACTTTTTCCCGCAAGAGCATGTAAAGGATTGTTTCTGCAGCCAGAAATTTTCTAAATATTCCACAAACATTTTAGAGGTTACATGTTGTCCATTCAGGTTTATCAGTCTCCATAAATACTGTTTTTAGAGAAGAGCATTGGGGGGCGGAGGTCAGCGAAAACTAATTTTTTCCTAGTCAGCTAGAACCAAATAATGTTTAACAAATTTACCTAAGTCAACGCATTGGCTTAGTACTGATTGTTTCCATGAAAGTTTGAAATTTCTTCTTTCGATTACTGATAATATACGTTCTTGGGAGCATGAGACACAAAGAAAGATGCCTGCTAGGAGAGGGAGTGTAACAGGGAGTGACTTACTTCCCAGTTACCTCTAAGTAAAGGGACTAAGTTCCACATTTTCCATTGTAATAAAAAAAAAATCTCCTACATCTGTCTAATTTTTGAAATGTAAAACTTAATTATTTACTTTAAAGAATATTGTTAACAACTGTGTTGCTCAGTTTTCTGGCCAGTAAAAAGAAACTGATGTTAGAGGTTCTTGGAGGTAGTTGAAATTCTGGTGCAGCTTGTGATGGCCATGCTAGTGATGAAACATCTTTGGCTACTTAGGCAGCAGTCCTATAAGAATGAAATCATGAACATATTCATTTTCAATGAAGTCATTTTAAGTCATAAACTAGATACTTTAAAAATTTTCCAGCAGAAGTTTTCCCAAAGAAGACCGTAAAAATCTTACTGAAAAGACCAAAACCATCTTTGATCATGAACTTCAATAGCTAGTGCAGAAGCCTTTAGCATGTGCTATACCACTGTAAAGCTTGGTTCAGTAGCTTTCATATGAATATGTACATTTTTTAGAAATCAAAGCTGAAGTACTTTTAAAAAAATGAATTTTGGATAGCAATGTATGCAAGAACTATAGTGGTTAGCAGCCGATTAGTAACAAAATAAGTTTATATATTTCTTTTCCTGGTCACTGTAAAACTTTCAGTTCAGAACAGGTGACTGGAAGCAGTGAAAGCAATGTTCTCTGTGCTTTCTTGGTTTCTGTTTTACTTTACTCACTTCTGATTTTCACTACACAATGTTTGTTGTTAGTTGTTGTTGCAACCTTTAAAGTCTGTCTCATCCTGAAAGCTCCAAATGTAAATTGTGTGAAATTAATTTCAGAGTTAAGACTTAATATTTCACTATTATTTCACTGCACTCCAAGTTGCCTTTTATGAATCTTTTAATTGGCATTAGCTGTGCTTCCATAGCAGAAATTCCCTTTCTGCACTGTTCCCCTGTAATTTCAAGAAGATATGGACAAAACAGAAAAGTATTTGGACTAATACCTGCAGGAAGGAAAACCAGATACCCTAGGGGAAGATCTATCAGGGTTTTAAAATGTATTAACTGGTGACCCAAAAGCTGGAAATGGCTTTTTCTGTGACTAGCTAGCTGGAACGTGCTACTAGTAAGGATTTAGAAGGCTGTGGATCAGAATAGGATCACACCAAGATTTCTTACAATTTTTTATCAAAGATTTCTGCTGGAAGGCAGTGCTACAGCAGAGTTCCCTGGTTTTGGTCCACACTGCAAGGATTTCTTATTTCCTCTGGTAGTGTTTGCCCTGCAGAGTTGTTTTTACAGAGAATAGGAATTTGTTTCGATGACATCCAAACATGCCTCTTCAACTAGATGACAGACCAATATGTTTTGGGAGCTTACTTTTTCAGAGGAGTTACTTCATGAATTCCAGCCTTCAGGTTTCCTGGAGCCATTTCAAAGTCCCAGAGAAAAGCATAAATACAACAAGCTTTAAGCTTTAATACAACAAACATTTAGGGCATAGTTTTAAAATTGCCAATTCAGAATAGTTTACTGTTTCTTCCATTATCTTTACTTTTCTCTTACAAAAGTTTTTTCACACTTATTTCACGCAAACATTTTATTAACATTAAAGGAATGGATTTTTTAAATTAAAGTTTCACAAGAAAAAGTTGCCGCATCATGCATTCACTTATATGTATCCATGTTAAAGAAGCTGCTGGCCATGCACTAGAAAGTGCAGTCAGAACACTTAAAATCCATCACCTTAAGTTAAATAGAAACACTGTATTTTTCTAAGTTTTCCATATTTTACATATTTGTATTTGTACGTATATACTTCATTGATGAATTTTATCTTGGAGGGAGCACTTAACTAAATCAAGCAGCTCTTGAAATCTCTGAATCTCCTGAGCTTTCCAGGCTTTGCATCAACATTCTTCCTTGATAACACAGATTTGGTGTGTTAATCCAGATGGAGCCTGAAGTATAATATGCTACCTAATCATACACAGTATCTGTCCTTCAGTTTCCCAAATCTGCTTTAGGCATCCTTTTCTATGAAACTTTTATCCCTTGAAAGACTGTATCAGCCAGGGTTATAAACCTTAAATTTGCTTGGAGTTTTTCTTCCAGGAAAACGGGACATTTCTGCTAATGGCTTTAGTAGAATGATTATTTAATGATCTTTAATGAGCCTATTCTGATGTTGTTAAAAGGTTGATTTTTTTGATTAAGCAACTTGTAAAGCAAGTTGTATTAAACTTATTAAAACTACAACTACTTATTGAAAAACAACAGAAAGTTTACATTCCTGTCTATTAAGAAAATAGATGTCTGGCAGCAGGGTTGGCAAGAAGGGATTTTTAGTTTCCATCAAATTAATCACTGCAGCTAATACAGTGGTTCATTTGTGTCTAAGCATAGAAAACCCCTTGCTGGCTAAATTTAAGATTCACAACCTTATAATAGGCAAAATTACCTCCAAAAAACCACAGAACTCCCCTTTGTCATCCTTGAAATTGTAGGTCATCCCAGAAATTTCCTCTTTCAGCAGCTGACACTTGTTTCATGAATCTAGAAATGGAGCTGCACCAGCAGAGGTGATCCAAGAAAACTTCTTCCAGAAGCAGATGGTCATTGTCATTCTTGTTGTCCTTTGCAGCTGTGCACAGACTAACTGGTGCCTCTGCCAGAATTGTAGTGAACCTTCTCGGTACTATCAAGGTTGGCCTAGAAAAACTGAAGCTGTCCAGCAAGATGTCAAATATGTATTGAAAAGAGACTCCACTTCTGGCTGTTTGTGGAAAATATGTCTCCCAAAGGCAGTGTTATGTCCACACAAACATGTACTTCAGTTCCCTGCAGTATCTGTCAGAACCTTGCAGATGCATTTGGTATACCTATTTTTAAACAAATAAATTAAATATTCGCATCAGCTTTCTTTCCAATAATTCTTGTCTGTGCTGGTTGAGTGTAGTTTTTTCCCTTCATACACTTTGGTTCTTCTCGACTTCTTTCAGTTCTGCACTCTCCTGACAGTTTCCATCTCTTGGATGAAATCTTTAAACTCCTTAATTATTTTGTTCTTTTGCCTGTGCTATTGAGTATATCTCTAGGTGAGACTAGTATTTTTACACGTTTGACTTTGTACAAGGTATTTTCTTCTCCTCCTGTCTCCCATCAGTCCTAGGCATTGTTTCCAATTATTTACTCTACTTACTTCGTTTCTGAAATCAAGGTATTTTATTGTATTTCCATTTTTTCTCATGTTGAGTGCCTTTTCAATTCAACTGCAACATTACCTATTTTTCTGATTCCTTGGAGCTGTACAGAGTTTATTGGTATCTGCAAACAGCAACAAAAAATTTGTTTTTCACCTGTTTCTGAATTTTAGGGCACAGTCTTGTTTTGATGTGTGTAACACAGCACGTGGTTGCAGGTGCTGTTTATATGTAGCTTATGGTTTACATGGAGTTACTGTGTCCCTTGTCCAGAACTCTGCATTTGTCTTTGTTGAAGTTCTTGTCAGTCTGTTTCTGGCACTGATGCCATCTCGTTGCAGTTCCACCCTCCAGCATATTTAACACTCCCCCAAGATTGGTGTCATCCAGAAATTTGACAAACATGCTTTTCATGCCATTTTACAGGTTGCTAGTGAAAATATTAGGTGATGTTTGCCACAGTATCAGCCCCTGAAAACACCACTCATAGCTGCTGTTAAACTTGGAGCTGTCAACCGCTGTCTTTTGAATCTGACAGTGCAATCAATTTTCAATGTCAGTGAGTGTTTTTGGTACAAATAAAAAAATATTTTCCTATCACATGAAATTAAATGAAAATTTTCAGTGAGCCCTACTTACAAGTCACTTTTCATCAGCTATTGTGTGAGTCTCTTGTGAGCTAGACCCACAATTTTTTGGTAATTCATTTGAGCTGAGCATTGACTCTGCTTTTCAAAAGACATGTAAAATTCCACTTCTGTCTGAACAATATTTTTCTAAGGTGAAAGACTGAGTTTTCAATGACTCTCTTCACTTACCCATAGCATTTTTTTCAAAAAGGTGTTAATTCCCATTGTATAGAATGTGTACTGATGATGTGATGTACTTTTAATAAAAGTATAGGAAATTAGAAAATAGCATGAAATTTTAAAGAACAGTAAAATGAAGGTAACTGTATTACATGTTTGGAAGTTTGTGACAGCTTATATTTTAGCAGAAGAGATGCTGCTGTGCACCAAATGAGTTGCTAGAATGTGTAGGAATGTATACTATGCACTTGTAAACTGATTTGCTAATAAATGACTGGACTGTACAGGAATATTTTAATAGTTCTTCTAATATTTTAAGTATTTCTCCATTGTTCCCTAACTCAATTAACGAGACTGCCTGTAAAGTGATTTACAAAGTATCCTGTATTTATGTTTTGCAATCACGGCATAAGTGCTTTGGTCTACCAGGGCTTTAGGAGTACACTGCAGTCTGTAGGTATTTTATGAATTAATCTCCTATTTCCAACTGAACAGTTAATGGATATTGATCACTGCTTCATCATGAATTGCAGTGTATTTTATCATTTGCATGTTGTTTGTCAAATACTTCTTACAAATTATGGTGCAGGACCTTGTATCACAGCTGGTGTAGTTTAAGGTTTGGACAGAGTCACTGTGAATGAAGCCCTGCTGTGAAATAAAAGTCAAAAGGCATCTTGGCATCCCAACCATTTCCTTGGGAGAAGATTACAGCCTGACTATGTTGAACTTTATTGCCATGGGCCTCATGACAGTATTCAGAAACATGCATGGCATTTCTGTTAAAGAAACTCAGATGTGCTTAAATGCAAAGGATGGTATTCTTGTGTTTATCAGTATCTTGCAAATAAAGTTAAATGTTTTTACACTTTGGGGGTACAGTAAAAATACAGTGAAGAATGTGTAATTTATGCACATAAAAATTGAGTTTTCTGTATTTCCTAAACATAGTTTGTTACAAGAAGGAAGAAATGACTAATCTGAACTCTAGACGGAAATGTGTTTACTGAGAAAGAAGTGGGCAGGACTTGACAGCTCCTCTCTGGGTGATATGTTTCTTGTTGTGCCTTGCAGTGAGATCTAAGGTACAATGGAGCCACACAGAGAAAATGTGCTGCATTTTTACACTTGTGAACATGCAGAGCAAAGCAAAACTAAACTTAAAAAAATCAATTATCATTATGTGTTTGTGTAATTCCATGCTCTTCGTCTTCATGAAAACTGACTGCATTGAGTGTTTCGCAAGAGAAAGTGCAGCATTGGGGTTACTTTAGCAGCGTTTTTAATGGAGCATACATGCATCGTAGTGCACTGCTAAAAATACAGATCAAGAGCTGACACGTTTAGCTTTTTAGTTTCAATGCATTCACTGCATGTTACAGTAATTTCATGTGATAGTCAGGCCTGTGGGTAATTCCATTTATTTATAGTGCTGCTGAACATAGATCAAAACTAGGTTTCAAGTTTTCAGCATACTCAGATTTCTGTAGAATATTAAAAATGTTGTGTCTGTCTGAAAAGCTTACTGCCCGAAGCAGAATGTGGTTTAACACAGGAAACATACTGTATCAGCTAGCAATTAAGGAGACTATTAAGATGGATTAAAAGAAAAAATTAAAAATTACACTCCGAATGTTACAGACAACTAATATATTTTTAGCATGTGACTAAGAGAAAGTAGAAATCCTTAAGTATCAGGTGTTGTATACTGCAGTCTATTCAGGCAGGTATGTAAGCTTGTTCTAAACTGTCACGGGGCTGCACTGGCTTTGGCTTGCGCTCATAGTCAGTAGCACATCAAAGGGTGCTTCAGGGTGTTGTTGAATCTGGGCCTGCACCTTCAGTAGCACAACAAAGAGGAACTTTTACTTGGGGTTACTTTGCTTATCTGTTTATCTCTAGAATATGATTTGTAAGGCATCTTAACGTAATGATTACATATAATACCTGGTTTTCCAAACAAAACTTTAGACAAGTGCTTATTCTCAAATCAAGAATGGAGAAGAGAGTTACCTTTCCTCTCCAGTACCAGAAGCATAAGCCACCTACCAGATTCCAAAAGCCATCAGGTTCTCACCAGTTGCTAACAGTCCTATGCATCCATCCAAGTGGTCAAACTCTGTAGCTTTCCAGCTGCCAGTTCTGTGATGTAAGGACAACATCTAACCACCAAAATTTTGAGGCATATTTAAACTTGAGCAGAACAGAAAAGTAAATCACATGTATTATCAAAGTAATGTAAGGAAAAATATTCTAATTTTATTATTCACTTTTCAATTCAGGATAGCAAAACTTCTCTAGATGTATATGAATTCTTGTAACGCTTCCAATCTGCTGCAGAGTTCAGCAGCTATCTGAATACATGATCAGTATGGCCAGAATAATGTGCCAGATCCTCACTCTGTTAGGCATTGATCCAAAGCAGTGCTCTGCCCAGGACATTGTGGAAGTCTGTATTTCACTGTCATAAGACTTGGTTTTAGGAAATTAATTTGCTGAGAGTAATTTTTGTTCCCTAGATGAGTTTTAGCTTCATTTTGCACCTATTAGGGGCAACAGCTTTAATCATTCTATGGTATTTTATTTGTCTACCTCTGAAGCAGTAGTAAGAAGTATTTTTCACAGTTGGTAAAGACATTATATATAAGGCAGCTGGATTGGTTTTTCTCTGGAGTTTGAATTAATTGCATTAATTGCATTAAATATGACATTTCCAGTATTTGGTTTGCCTGTGAAATTGAGAAGCTAAGCTTTCAGCACAGCATCTCTGTTTACTATGGCATTCTTTCTGGCAGCTACAAAGCAGATAGACAATGAGTTTCACTATTCTTAAAACAGCCATGCTATTTTCCAAACTAATGACAGTTTTACATTCTTTGTCATATTCTGGAGAAGAAAAAAAGAAAAAAAAGAAAAAAAAAGAAAAAAAAGCCCCAAACAAACAAAAAACCCATCCATACTAGAAGTTCAGGAGGTAATGCTGATATCAAATATGTGGAGAATTTCATACTTGCAAGAAGGAATGGAAAAATAATATACTGTGTTGTTTATGTGGTGATTCTATATATTTTTGAGACATATGTTGGCTCTTGGAGTATTGAATACTCTCTAGGTGAAGAGACATTGCTCAGTTTTTATAAAGATATTTTTATGTATATTTTGGGTAAAAGCCAAAATTCTTAAAAATAATTTGAGCTAAGGGATTAAGTAGATAACTAGAAACAATAAGGATAGATCATTTTATACCTATACATATAGGAATAAGGTATGTATTTCTTAGAAAACTGTTGAGCATTCCTAAAGGTGTTAAAGCCTAACTAAAAATTGCAAGTTTTCTGCTTAAGTGAAAAAATACTAACAATATTTGTCATATTTTATATTGAATTACAAATACATGTGCTAAATTCCAAATGGGGGTTAAGAATATGGATTACAATAGGAAATAATGCAGAAATTGAAAATTCAAAACAGCTGAGGCTGTGTCCTTTAGTTTTATTGTCCTGACATCTTACAAACTAATCTGGGTTTAGTATATACATGCTACAATACTGAAAAACCACTAAAAAATATATTGAGTTTCTCAGTGTCCACTTTACACCCTCTACCAGGTTAGAATATGTTATCAAGTGTGAGCACTTGCACACCTTTTGTTTTCCCTGTACAGTTAGACATGTTAAAACCTTCAGTAACTGTTCAGAAATAAAGCTGACAAGTTCTATCAACTTGTACACCTTTGCAGAAGGTATGTAACTACTTTGCTGAATACTGCTATGTTCAGCTGTGTGTAGACATTGATATGCTGTCTAGGTGAGCTTGATTAAATTAATAGAAGATTAAGTATTTTTTATTGGAATATCACAGAGGATGAAATGGACTTTTAATGTAAGGAGAAGCAAAACAGTCTTGCAATGAGGTTTGTTTTGGTCTGTTTTAAACCTGAAGTCCATAGTACCTCAGCAGCCATTTAAGAAGAAAGAGTGAGATGAATACGAATAACATCCTAATTATGCTTAATGTGATTGTTCCTGTAATGCAGATTCTGTATTTCTGCTGTCACAGTTGGCTGGTGCCAAATTTTTGTTAGTTGGTATGTTTTGGAGAACTCTGATATGAGATGAAGGCATAAATGAAAAATCTGGCAGTGGAACAATTGAGATATTTCAATTTTGGAATTTGGTCAGATACTACAAAGAGTTAATAGTACTGTGGTTTGAATTGGAGGCTGCCTATCAAAAAAATGAATGTTAAAAATGCTGAAATGAATTGTTCAAATGGAAATGCTGTTTTGTCATTCAACATCCGAGTGCACAGTGGTGATACAGTTGTCTAGTAGAACGATGTGTGTTATTGTTTACAAATAGAGCTAATGAGAAGAAGGTAATAACGTCAAAAAATATATCTTTTTTTAACACTTGTGCATTTTATATTCCATGTTTTTTTAAAAACTCTTAAAAATAATGTAGGTTGTTTTTTAAATATTAAGTTACATTCCAATTCTGGTTTCTTTTAAAAGACTTCCTTAATAAAATCACCATTTTCATCAGTGCAATTACTAGCTGATTTACTTTGGCATACCCTTTTCAACAAAGAGGCACAAATGACACAACTGACTGTTGAATGAGGCATTCTGAGACTGTGAAAATCTGGGATTTCATCTTCTTTCAAAGTTAAATTTGTGCCAGACTTTTGTAGAGAATGTGGAGGTGATTATTTCATGTTAAATAAATTTCAGTTTCTTTGTGTAAACTTTATGAAAGTACACTCTTTCGTTTGAAGCATTCAGTCATCACATCACTTTCATTTTAGTTAGATTTGCTGTTGGAAAGTGGAAGCAAACTTACCTTTTTATTTTTTTCTTGTTTTGTAAAAGAGAAACGCTTTCCTTTTGACATGCAATCTGTGTTGGTGAAATTGTATTTCAGACATGGGTGTGAGAAAGCTGCTAATAAATTCCTTAAATTGGACAAATCAAAGCAATACCTATCCAGCAGAAAATGAAGGAAAATATGTACATGTACACACACATGTACAGAAATAAATATGCATTATTGTTACATGAAATTAATTACAATGTGTATAGGAAGGTTATCAGAGGGACTCTGTAAGGCAGAAATAAGTTAATCATGCATAACACTGAAAATGGTTTTGCTGATAGTCTTTGTATGTTTTTCTCAAAGGATTGTTCATCTTCAGAAGAATATAGTGTTGCTGCAGCGTTGCTACCCCTGACAACTGCTTTTTATAGGGTAAGTTTTTATTGAAAACCTCCCCTATTTTTTATATTGTTAAAATACAGAAAGTGATAACAGGTGATGAATGGTGGGTAGGAAAGTTCATTGAAAAATTAACTTACGTCACTTGAAGTCTTCTAACAGATTATCATGGACATTGGGCCAGAATTACACTTACTGATGTTTTGTGTAAAAACCGTTTATTAGAGTACTTTTTTGTTTAATTTGGTTATTGGCCAAAGAATATATGTCCATATTTTTTAGTCTGTGTAGTTGTTAATTGTGGAGAACATTAGGAATGGCTTTCTTTAACTGCATAATTGTTATCTATTTATTGTGTTGGGTTTTCTTTTCCTTTTTCCATAGTAGTTGACAGTAATAAAATATAATATTATAGTAAATATAGAAAAGTAAATAATGCAAACTCTGCAAGCAATTATTTCAAAAGCAGAATGTCTGTACTGTGTCTGTAGTTATTTCAGTCTACCACTGAAGTAGCATTTTTACGAGTTCTTATTGGCTCAGGTGCCACTTTTTTTGGTGTACATACCTGAGCAGGGAAGTAGTTTAGAACATTGACTTGCTTGCAGTATTAAATAATCTTTGTTTAATGCAATGTTATAAAACCCAGTTTGGGCAATCAGTGTTCAATAGTTGATAATTGGTACATCATCATGATACAGCATAATAGTAGTTATTTTAACAGGACAGGTAGACATTAATAACGTGATAGAAACTAAGAAAATACAGCCTTCCATTCTTCAGATAGTGTATGAGGCACTTATGAGATAAATAAAATGCAAAGAGATTGCTGTTTCAGCTGAGCAGAAACTAAGGATTCTATAACAGTAATCTGAGAATTCAATCAGTCCTTTTTCAGTAAATTTATTTTAATTTAAACTACACAATCTAATATAACAATTTCTGGTTGCTTTAAACTAGAAATAGATTCTGTGATACAGTTTTTAGAAAAAAAGATGTGGAACTTTCCCAGTCATAGAACACAGTAACATCTGCTGAAGACAAGCAATTTTGACAAAGTCACATGCATAGAAAGTTTCTTGAAATTTCCGGTTTAATGCAGTGCTTACTACATATGTTGAACATAAGTTTGTAAATTTTCTGTATTCTAATCCTTCAAATGGTAAAAAAGTTGTATTTAAATGGGTATTAGTTTATAGCTGTACATAATACCCTATGATTGTTTTCTGGAAAGAGACTGCGGAGTATTTTCATTCCCTTATGTAAGCTAGTAAGACTGAATTTTTCATTCCCAGCAAATAAACTTTCTTGTGTCTTTAATTGCAAGTTCATCTTTTTGTATTCCCTTTCCTTTGAGTCCTTGAGTAGCAGAATCATGAATTGTTTGCCATTTGTTGCTGCCATTAATGTTTAATTTGGAGGAAGAGTTAATGAGCTATAGAGGTTTTCCATTTCCCTATTTTATTCTTGCTTCTGCTTCAATCTTATGTTAGAAAGAAAGACTGACTTTAGTTTTGTTTTATTTTCTTGTTTTTAGTTCCTCTAATAAAAATGGCCAAGAGAGTCCACATAAGTTTTTACCTTGAAAAAGAGTATTTTGGGGAGTTGAACCATTGGATTCCTCATTTGGCAAAGTTTGATCAAGTAGGAGAAAAAAAATAATTTTTGCATGTGGATTATGATTAATGTTGAAATAAGCTTAATTTCACAATCAAGGAGAACAAAAATTTGATGGAATATAGAATATCTTTGTAATTTTGGTAGGAGTGCTGAGATCTCACACCATTTCTCTCAAAAAAAAATTCTCTGAAATTCTTTGTATAATAACCTAGTTCCATACTTATTATTTAAGGCTATACACTCAGGAAACTGTTGAGTACCTGGGTGTAAGAAGCATAATAATTTTTTAATGTTTCAAACCTGAATTAAAAGTTAGAGTAACCTGACTGTTAACTTGCAAAAGCCAGCTGTTAATGCATAATAGAAAAAGAATTTTGTTTTTCCCAGATCTAATCCTCAGGTTCAGTGATGGCCCCCTTTGGTATGTCCCATTAGATACAATTTTTTGGCAAAAGCACTTATTTTGGTATAAAACTATTCATACTAAACACAAACTGATGTGTTGTTCAGGACATAAGATTAGTAGACAAACTTTGCAGTGATTAGTTGAAATGAAGATTAACAGTTTAAGGTTTGCTTTTGGAACTTGAGTAAAAATGAAACTTTTATCTGGGCATTTTCAGCTTCTCTAGAGGTTTTCAAATTTGTATCCAAGGCTAGAGTGAAGATGTTCTACCTGGCATGAACCTGTGTAGGAACAATGTTCTGTAGCACTATTTTTAAATTAAGAAAAAAATAGGTGTAATTTTCCCAGCCAAGTTATATCTATACAACCCGTTAGAAGGATTCCTGCTCTAGAGCTACACTAAACTGATGTTCCTCTTCCTCTGTTTTAGGAAGACATAATGCCAAATCCTGCTGCTTTACTTTTCTCCCTTGGGCTTCCTGCATTCTAATACATTAACAGTTCATAAGTTCTCTTTTCTGTCGGTTTCCCTTTACGGAAATCTTGGATAGAACAATTAAAGTTCTGTTGCCTAATGCAGCATATTGCTGTTCTGTCTCTGATAAGTCCAGAGGAATGTACAAATAAAATTAAGGTCATTTGGGGGATTATTTGTTTTTTATTAAAATACCTTCAGGAAAACTGGTATGTTTGCACTGTCAAACTAAGTCATGGCCTTTTCTGCCAAGTTGCTTGTCACTTTTATTTAATTAGCATATGTGGTGCAGTTTACACACACATGCACACATACACTTCAGATGCATTTCACTTTTCTGTAGCCAGAGCATGAGTATACCACTATTGTTGCTTCAGTATGCAGAACTGTCTTACCTCTGCCATGTGATTGTCTTTGTGCTTTCCAAAAAATGGTGAAGTAGTGTTTGTGTGATGTACTTGTTTTTGTTGGTATTTCCATTATTAGAATACCATGTTTAATGCCAGCTGCATATGGAGTATTATTTCACCTAGCCCTGTTGAAACTGCACAGAGTTTTTCTTAGGAATAGAGAGGAACTGTGAATCTAACAGTGACGCATATTTTCATCTGTGTCTGCACTGGTGTAACTGCACAAGTGGTATTCCTCACTGAGTTACTAGTGAGAAAGCTTGTAGTAATTGTAAAAATATAGTAGAGTTGTATCAGTCAAATACAGATTTTGCCATCCATGCTTACTATAGCATTTTGATTGGAAATGATGGGATTTCATTTCACAACATTATTGTTGATGTGATTCCTGTTGCTTCAAAGGAAACAATAAAAAGAAGTTACACAACATCACAGTTCCTTTCTGTTTTGTGTATATGAAATCTTAGGTTTCATTTTATTTACCTAGCATAAAGCAGAGCAGTAATACAACAATTATCTATTCTTTTGCTGTACATGGCAACACATAATGCAGACACAAAATGTTCAAGGTACATCAATAACGAGAAGGATGTGTTTTTACATGAGTCCAGTAGATGAAGACAAGGAACTGAGTAATTAGAGAAAGATACTCCTAGATGTGATGTTTGCATGATTCTGGTGGGGTCTTCTCATGAAGTAGTCAATGCGCTACCCTTGAGGTATGTTAAAATGTTCTTGGGAAAATAGTAAATGTATAGAAAGGAACAAGCTTGCATAATCTAACAGGTATTCTCTTAATGTCTATGCTTATGTAAAGATTTGTCTAGGGTATTTCTACGTATGTGTAATTAAAACACTAAGAAGCAAGACCCTATGTGCAGCATGCTATCATCTCTTGGGGTGTTTGCTGAAATTTCAGAATTCCAGCTGCCAAAGTATGGACAGTGATCTCTTGGGAAACTTGATCAGAGAGGATTTGTTCACACTCTAACTCATAGCTTGTGGGATTAAATTCACAGACAGGAAGTCAGTATTGGTTACGTATTTGTGGCTTGGAGAAATAATTTAATTTTTCTGGAAAAAAAGAGTCACCATGCTTTTCAAAAAATTTTCAATATCGGACATCAGCTCTTAGCAACATGTGACTCATCAGTGACAGTGGACTTTGGTGTGTACAGTTAGTGTCACAAAAACAAACATATCTTTTTTGCTTCTGGGTAGGAAAAGGTTTTAGTTTACCATTAGTAATACTGTTGGAATTTTGTTTAAGATTGAAACAGGATAAATAAAATACATTTATACATGAAGATAAAAGAATTTTTCCATGTATTTTTGGTAAAAATGACCCATGCGTATTAGGTATGCAGTTATTTTTTTGGCTTGTAAAATAAAAAAGTAGTATTTCCTGGTGCTGTGGAAAAGAGGTCTTCTTCTACGTGTGGAAAGAAAGGACAAGATGAAAAGTATATATTTTAATATATTTTCATTTTATGAACTCGTCAAGGAAGACAATGTAATGATTGTATAGTTGGCATTGTTGAATTCACAGGATTTGGAGACTCTGTTTCAATTATGTCTCTTTGTCAAAATGGTAAGATGGCATGTAGCATATGCTGTACTTCTTTAGGGCTTAATATGCAGCAAGAGTGATGATCATCAGCAGGCTCCATTTTCAGCCTGTCCCTACTGGACAACAGGCAGAGGGAGCAGACACTTTATTCCTCACTTCTATTCCATGCCTAGACACAGTCAGAGTACACATCCTCATCTTACCTCCCTTTTCAAGTAAGGGCAGATCAAACATTATTTTTTGCATCCCTCAAATATAATCTGCAGAACCTGCCGATTATAATACAGTTTTCTCACTTTCAGGAGACTTAAAAAAAAAATTTATAATGAAAATTTTACACTTAAACTGTATATAATCACCCATGTCCCCCTATCTTTTAAAGGATATTCTACCACATTTCATAGCAGACAGTAATATGCTTGCCAATTCTTATTATTTGCCATTCAGAGCTGAGAGTATTGGTCACGTGTTTGAATAAAGGAAGTGGCGTAATAAAAATACAATGTTCTGAAAGCAAAATTGTTTTTGTGTAGAAATGATGAAGTAACTTCCATATTTCATAGACGAGCATTTCTTTGAATTGCAGTAGGAAGAGCAGTATTACTTTTCAGAATCACAAGTGTTTCATTTAAGTGTCTGAGTCAGTTGTTGTTTTTAATGGTCTGATGTACACTTGGATAGTGTTGATATAGTTTTGGCAAAAAATAACCAAAATGCAGTAAACTGCTCCACAGATTGAATAAAAAACATTAAAATGAACATTTGCTATGTAGCATAGCACAGTGGGATGAGTTGGAGACTGCTTCATCATTTGTACGTGAATAAATTATACAGTTTTCCAAAGATGAAGGGAGGGATAGATTTTTCACTTCTTTATTACTTTAGTGATTGCAAACCACCAAGCTTTTGATGCTAGTTTAATTCTAGAACTTGCAATTAAATCCTTAAAGTATGCTATTGTTTGGGTGTTGATCTGTGTCTGCCCATTTATCATTTGCACTCCATACACGTCTTTCCCCATTGAGAAGGAAATAGAATTACATAAAATAGAATTGCTTTATTCAGTGTTTTTAAAATATCTTACATCTAGTTACTGTATTCTAAACATTTCTGACTTATTCTCATGTGCTTGGGATAAAATCACTTCTACTTTAAAAACTGTCCACTCTTGAATTGCTGGCTTTAATGTAGGAAACTCCCACCCTGAAAGACTTCCTTTATTATCTTGGCAAGGAGTTTTGTCTGCTTCCATTAATTTTCTTCTTGTATCTCTACTCTGTAAGTTCTGATACTATCTTAGTCCATGGAAATGCTTTTGCGACTGAAATTTTATTATAGAACATTATTTTCAATGATGTGATTATTATTCATTCTAAGAATTGTAGGCCCTTAATGCAGAAACACATCAAATTGTCTGCTTAAAACCCAGCAAGAACATGCATGTATCATATAGTGGGCACTATGGAAGAATCTGATTCATAGAATAAAATAAAGGTACTCAGACTTCGTTCTTCCTATGTGTTAGATAACTCTTATAAAACAAATAGCAGTGAGTTTTAGGACATCACACAGGAGAGAAGAAAGCTTTTTTTTGTGGTACTTCAAATAAGTATCAAAAGCCATACATAAGTTTTCATCGTTTTTTGCTGTTCTTTTACTATCAGAGCCCTAATGCTTCTTTGTATTATGAAATTATAATGTATTATAATATTTTAACTCCAAATACCAGTCTGGCTTCTCAGCAGAAAGTTAGTGGTATTGTTGCTGAAAAGTGTAAAAGGGTATGATGCACGTGCCTGATTTGCAGGGGTTGGGTTTGACACCAGTGTTAAACCATGACATCCCTTCAGGTCATTCATATTTTGTAAGGCTGAGATAATTTTCTGTGTTTTTAACACTTAATAAAATAAGGCAGAATGTTTACAATATAAGCTAGACTTTTAAATCTTAATTTAATAACTAAATATGTTTTCTATATATCATCTTGTTTAACAGTACTTCATTCAGAGATCATACTCATTTTGCACATATTCAAGTTGATGGAAGATTGATATTTTACAATATTGTCAAGTGTATATAGTAGCATTCTTTGCATTACTGGGAGATCCAGGAGCCCTAATCCTGGACCAGAACTGCTGATCTTGCTTTTATACAAGAGAAAAAAAAGACAAAGATCCTATTCCTAAAGAGTTTACAGTATGAATTTGGAATAAGTAATACTTTATAATAAAAATTCAGGACCTCTAACATCATTTTCTCTGTCGATCAGACTGAATTTTCATTTAATCTCTCAAATGACTTACCCAAGAGTCCAGTAACCTCAGGCTTCTTTTCATTGCTTTCAGAATTCTGTTGCTCTTCCCATTTTTGCCCCTCTCTTTCACCTCCTGAATCACATAGTATATGTAATTTGTAATGCCACCATTAAATCTATTACTATTAATCTATTTTTAAAATAATTTGCTATTTATATTGTATATCTTATATATATAATATGATATGCATCTTTCTGGCTATTTTGCTTATCCTGTTCTTGAGGACTACCTGAAGACTGTTGTTTTAGTAGTTTCTTCAGATAAGGGAAGACTTTATACTAAGAGAACTTGAGAGGGGGTTCTATCAGTGGAGACATAGGAGAAAGAAATGGTAAATTTAAGTGACAGAAGAGCTTATACATAATTCATTTATTACCCTTCCTGGGCTTCCTTAGATGCTATCTTAACCAAGCTTTATATTGGGTCATCAGTAATTCTAAGAACCACTCTCTGAATATAAATAAAAACAAACTTGTGAGACTAAGAGGGTTTATTTGTTTCTGAGGACAGACCTGGATAACAGCTTTGTTGCTGGGGGCTTATATTTGTGGGTAGAGCTGATACCACCATTCCAGTGCAGTCAGACAGGTGCGTGCTCAATATAGAGCCATCTAATGCCAAAGGAATATGGGGACATTTTTTAAGATTTTCAAAATAGTTGTCAGAATTTCAAAAATGCTTCCAATGATTCAACATTGCAACAATGACAATTTGTGAAATATGTAACTTAACTAATGGTTTTAAAACTCAGTGAAGAGAGTCATGGTAATCTCTATATGAAAATTAGATTTTTTTGTAAAACAAACTAAAACAATTTTAATATACTTGTAGACATGGGAAAAAAATTAACATATTTCTTACCCACTTCTATGGGATTTAACCATGTTTAGAACTATGAAAATGCTTTTTTTGTCTTCTTTGTTCCTTTTTTGGGGGTTCTGAGCATCCTTCATTCTAGGTTATTTTAGTTTCATCAAATCTGTTCTGTGCATAACAAAACTTCAGAAATCCTTCTTTTACTTCTTCGTAGAAAAAAGAAGTACATTATTGTGTGCTGTTTATCACTCCATGTAACTCTTGAGTGTATATCTGTCCTGATACATCTAAATAGAAATCTGAGATATTTATGGCTTTAAGTAATGTACAGTAAATTATATATGATCTTCAGGAGCTGAGTATTGAAGATTATGAGTAGTTACATATTTAAGTAACTTTTGCCAGAAAATGTATACAATAAATAAAGCTCCATACAGAATTACATCCCAGTTTTGCAAAATTCTAGAATTCTATTGCCCTCTGCTGGTTTGGCGTACCTGGCTGTGATTTGGTATCACTGAGTTGTAAGTGAATTGGCCTTTCTTATTTTTCATGGTGAAATAATACTAGGTAAACAGTGTAATGATCTGCTTTAGTACTCACACTTTAAAGTATTTTAGATATAAATTAATCTTGAGTCCAACTTTGGTGGTTCTTTGAAGATAGAAGAAGTGGCAAATTGTTGTCTTTTTTTATTAGTGGGTTTTCTCAGGTTGGGGAAGAAGCTTGCTCGATTTAGTATTTCATAATTTTTTTTAAAGCAGTAAAAATCAAACCTAAAAAAATACATTAACAAGAGCTTAACAGTTCTCAATGCTTTTATGACCTTCACCCACGTTTGTGTGTAAAATGCATGTGGATGTAATTTTATATTTTAGATATAATGGGAAAACCCTTTAGTGAACTGAATTTTTTGACTGATGTCATCTGTGCAGCCCACAGCCTTGAAAACATAGCAGTGTACACTTAGACTTGTTTGAGTACGTGCATGCTGTGATAAATACTATATTTATATATTTATATATATGCATGGTGTGGTGCAAGTAATATATACATAAGCCTCACTCCTGCAGATCTGTGAAGGATGAAGTTCTGTTTGAACTTACCAGGTGTCTGTGTGGGCACAACATTGATCTGAATACAGGTCTGGCTCACAGAATATATTAATATGCAGAACTTGGTTTACATTGCCTTGAGGAGAGGCAGCCTGTAGCCTGCAGTATGTTTCTCACAGAGCACAAGCAGATAACCCATAGCACAGTGATTCCTCAAGGAGCTCAGGAGGAAGTTATTTTTTGCATTCAGCATCAACCTCCTCCTCTCTTCTTGTCCTTCCTCTTCTTGCCAAAAATATCCCCACCAATAACCCTGGGATATAGGTTGGAGAAAGAAAGTTCAATTCTGAAGTAAATTCTGTTTTTCCTGAAAGATGAGTACTCTTGAGTTTGCCCCTTGATTTCCATAGCCAAGACGTATGCAGCAAAATCCTTTGAGAAATATACCTGATACCTCAGGTATAAATATACCTTTTATTCTTTTTGCTTTGTAACTCTTTTTCCAACTTTATAATCAATAACTGGATTCTTTGCTTTGCTAAAATAAATGTACTTCTTTAAGCTTTTGTGGTGTAAAGGATTATGACTGATGAGTGCTCAAGCACAAAGCATGTTTTTTCCTTTCAGAAGCAAACAATCTAAATAATGTAATGTCATAGAGAAGCTTTTGGGGACCTGCACCTCACAGTAAATTTGGGAGTCTTGGAGCTGGTGCACAGTTTTTACTGAGCTGCAAATATCATTTTCAGGTTCAGAAGTACCCAGTATCAGGACACAGAGAAAAAATTCTGCATGGATATTATCCAGTGCCACTCAGTAAGGTAGAAATAATTCCTGAATGGAGGGAATTGCATATAGTCAGCATAGCAAGTCCCAAGTATATTTTGTGTTTTCACAAACTGTAGGAAATAGCTTGTTATTTTAATATGGGTAATATCTGTTTCATATGTAATTTGGGAGGGGAGTGTTTGGAGGTTTTTAAGTGCCTCAATTACTCCACTGGAAGAGCTTGGCACCTTTTGTGGAAGTTAACTTATTTCCTCTTGGTTATTACAATTTACACCTCAATGCTCATTTTAGCTGTCATACAGACAGCTTTAAGATAAGGACTTTATCAGTGCAGAACTATTTTTATTAATTTTTTCTAGGGTCTTTTTTAGGCTCTCAGCCATTAAATCCTCCCTTATAAGTAGGAAATTCTTTTGCTGTCTCCTACATTCATTCTGTCTGGCAGAAATGAATTATTGGAACAGAGAGAAAGAGCATAAATATAGTTTAGTTGTCCTATGGAAAGATAGGAGAAGATTCGTTTTATGTAGCATTGCTTGATGAAAAACACTGAACTACTGTTTCACTTAAATCTGATAAACCCTAAGCAAATTCTTTTGAATACCAGTAAACACTGGGGCCCTTTTGGTGTAGTAGATCAATTTCCATTCTAGTCAAATGGGCTGAGTAAGCACTCCCAGGGTAGAGAAGCTTTGTGGAATGCTTATATTTGTACCAGGAATATTTTTAGTCCATGGATTTTGACTGCATAGGATCAATAGTGTGCTTCTTAGAGGCTAGTATTTGTACTGCCTTTTTACAAACAAGCTAACCAAAATAAGCTGAGAATCCAAAGTGATTTTGCTGGCAGAACTGAGCCTGGAACTACAAGTCCTGACCTTGATTCTGTACTCTTTCCACTATCAGGTTTTGCCACTTGTTTTAACACATGCAGGTGATGAGAAGGATAATGTTTATGATCACTTAGTTTTTGATTGGTTTTCTTTCATCCTTTTGTAAACAAGCTATTTTTAGTTTGCCTAGGGGAGTTACTGACAGTATTGATTTATGTCTTTATATTTGAACTTAAGTCTCCGTAGTTTAATTTATTTTTTTTACATGGTTGTTCATGTTTTTAAATTATAAGCGCAGGAAGACCACCTACAAGTCCCTCAGCTTTCCTGTTATGTTTGTCCCCATGTGAAAATCATTGTTTCATTTTTGTTTATGGAACACCATTACTATGCAGCCAGGGTTATTAGTTTAAAATTTCTTTCAGGTTTGTGCTGAAGATCACCCCAGCTTTACCTAGTTTACGTTACCTGATTTGAGCGGAGACATCAGAGGCACCTGTACAGTTAGATAGTCAAGTCACTCCTTTGTGTGGCATTCACTACACAAACTGTCAAGCATAAACTATACCAAGTAGGCTTGAATAGACATTTCCTTCCCTTTTTTCTTTCTCCTTTTCCTTTTTCCTTCTCTTTTCCTTTTGCTTGTTCCCTTTTTTTTTTTTTTTTTCCTGACATCATACTTTGGTGCAGCAGCATATGCAGCTGTATTGTGACTGGGAATTACTGCTAGTGAAAAAAATACCAAAGCAATCTTAGGAAAAGCCACGATATCAGTTTTGCAGTAACTGTTGTTTCAAGATGTGTTGTTTATATTTATATTGTGATTTACCTGTCATCTCCATTCCTTAGTTTGTACTAAGTAGTTTGTACTGAAAGGGACCTTTAATGATCATCCAGTCCAGCCCTCCTGCAGTGAGCAGGGACATCATCAAATAGAGGCTGTTTAGAGCCCCATCTAAACAGAGGATTAAGAAGCTGTCCTCAGTGCACCCCGGGAGTTTCCTGGGTTACCTACAGTTTGCTGGGCTAGTTTTCCGGCAGCTGTCAGCATGGTTGAAGTCCTTCAGCAGGACAAGAGCCTGCAAGTGCATTGTCGTCTGTAGTTGGAGTCAAAAGGCTGTTCACCCTCTATCCATTTGTTGACGTAGAGGGCAATGCTTCCACCTCTGCTTTATCACCTGTGCCTTCTAAACAGCCTGTAGCCATCATTGTTCATCTGGATTTTGAGTTAGGTTGAGTGGGCCAGATCCCAACTGTGGGCCTGTGTTCATTACCTCAGCTGATTAAATTCCGCCATTTTAGGCTATCTGTGTACACACCTGCCAATGGTGAAAGATCTGAAATGTGTACAACTCTTTGTTCTTCAAGATTACTGTAAAAGGGGCAGCTTTACAATAAGATAGAGGTAATCTTTCTCTATATTTTTTTTGTTTAAGATTTTCTCTTTTTTGACAACTAAAAGACTCAGCTTCATGCACAGCTAGTTGTCCTTCGAATTGGCAAGCTTGACATAGTCACGGGTTAGTGTAAATTTTGTATGCCTGAGAATTTTTTCAAGGGATGCCCCGTATTCACTACAGAGATCAGTAGCATACTGTTTTTGAGCTGTTCTGTTCTGTGATATAACAAGATCAAGCATGGGAACCATTACCATGCAATCAGTTACATTTCCTGTCTGCTACCATGAACTGCAACACAACTGAAACTTGGGAGTTACTCTGTTCCCATCTGTATTGAATAAACAAAGTCACATTTAATGTAATTTGAATCTTCCACATATTCAGATTTCTTAACGGGTTACCAATAAATTTTGAGGAAATTTTGCATCATTAAACAAAAATTACACTTTTCACTTTTTGATGGTTAATCGCGAGAAGGTATTTCAGTTGGGTAAATTTTAGTAGTATGTCACGTATCATTTCTTGTAACATGCCATTTCAAATGGCCTTGTCTTTGATAGGGAAGGAATACATGGCACATGATCAGCACATTTAGTTCATGATGTACTTGGAAGAGCGTAGTGTGGAAAACATAGCTCGAAGAATTGCAAAACCAGAAATCTAAACCAGACTTTAAAATTTTCAGTTGTAATTTCTTAGCCTTCCACTTGAATGCCTGGGTGCTTACTGAGGAAGCATTATAGGTACTAGCTGTTGTGTAGAGTTCTAAAACTATAAATATTAGGTTGAGTACTATTTATGCTTTACAGGGAAGTAGTTTACAACATAAAAGTTAAATTTTAGTTCAATTATTATGTTCAGTGTATATTTCAGGTATGGGTAGTATTCTGAGTGAAAGTTATTAAGTGAAGCACCCAGTAATGTACTTTATTCTTCACTTCTGCTGCAGAAATAATCTTAAGCTTCCTTAATCTATGCAGTATACCTGACACAAATTTTGTGGCCTTTTTTCCAAATAGAAAGAAAGTGAGACCCTTGCTTGAGACCCTTCTGACTTCAAGGAACATACCCAATTTAATACTCTTTCAGGAGCTGGATTTGGGTCATACAGTGCAGTATATAACAATTTTATATATGTAATTCAACACTCAAGCCATAGCCTTTAAAGGAAATGAAATAGTAGGACTAATTTGATGGGTTTTTTCCTTTCAGAAATTAGCACCTGGAGTTAGTCAGTTTGCTTACACCTGTGTACAAGACCACCCTATCTGGACTAATCAACAATTTTGGGAAACAACCTTTTACAGCAATGTGCAAAATCAAGTTCGTTCCCTTTACCTTACAGCCAAAGATGACAATCATTCAGTACAATTGAGGCAGAAGGTAGGTTTCTCCAATTTTATGTATGTTTCTTTATTTTCTTTTCTTTCAAGAAGGGGCACATAAACATAGTAAAGAGCCATTTGTACTCTCTCTTTTTGTATGCATCTCGAGTACATTGTTCAGTTTTGGGCCTGTCACTACAAGAAGAACATTGAGGTGCTGGAGCGAGTCCAAAGAAGGACAAGCAAGCTGGTTAAGGGTCTAGAGCTCAAGTCTTACAAGGAGCAGCTGAGGGAACTGGATTTGTTTAACCTGGAGAAAAGGGAGGCTTAGGGGAGACCTTATTGCACAACAACTGCCTGAAAGGACATTGTAGTGAGGTGGGTATCAGTCTCTTCTCCCAAGTAACAAGTGATAGGACAAGAGGAAATGACTTCAAATTGCACTAGAGGAGGTTTAGGTTGGATATTAGGGAAAATTTCTTCACTGAAATGGCTTTCAAGGACTGGAACAGGTTGTCCAGGGAAGTGGTTTAGTCGCTATCCCTGAAAGTATTTAGAAGTTGTGTAGATATGGTGCTTACTTATATGATTTAGTGGTGGACTTGACAGTGCTAGGTTAACGGTTGGAATCGGTTGATCTTAAAAGTCTTTTCCAACCAAAACAAAAATGAAACATGGAAGATCAAATAGCATAAAAATGATATAGAAATAAATTTTGCTTTTTAGATCTGTCCACATTGTGCTCCTTGTATGTTTAAGGAAACCACCTTCAAAGTTCAATTACTAAAATCATCACTCTCCTCAAGCCCTACTGAGTGCTTTTGCATTGGAAACTAATATATAATTTAAATAACTGAAGAAGTTTAATAAATTATTTAATAAATAATTCTTGACCAAATTATTTTTAAGTTACAGCTTTATTATTTCTTCTGTGTCTTTATATTTTTTTTCTCTGTCTTCTAGGAGAAAAATTCTGTAGGTCCAGACCAAGATAAGACAGCAATGGACCTGGCTGCTGAGCAGTTGCGATTATGGCCAACTCTTAATAAACAAACACAGCAGGAGTTAGTCCAGAATGAGGAAAGTACAGTTTTCAGTCAGGCAATTCATTTTGCTAACCTCATGGTCTACCTGCTAGTACCACTGGATACAAGTAAGAACAAGTTATTGAGAACATCAGCTACTGGTGACTGGGAGAGTGGAAGCAACAGTATTGTCACAAACAGGTGGGTACATAAGTTCAGTGGTAATCAGGAAAGATGAGTCATGGTTTTCAAAAGCTTCTTAGTTTTCAGGACTTACTCTACATACCAAATTATGTCAGTAACTCCTTTTCAGACTTATTAAGTAGAGCAGAAGTCTTAACAGAACTTCTCTTAAATAACAGAACTTTAGCACCATTTAGAGGAACATAAACATTTTATTGTCTCAGTATGAATTTGCAATCTAGTAATGCAAACATTGAAGAAAATTACTGGGTATGATGAAAAACAAAACAGCAACCCAAAATCTCTTCTGTTAGTTTTTATATAACTTGAAAAAAAACGGGGTATGAACCTGTAATCAAGAAAGCATTTGTACAGCATCCATAAAACCATAATTTCTGTGTAGCAGCTGCAAAGAAGAAAGGCACTGAGGTCACAAGAAGCATGAGGGCTAAACCATTATGGCAAAGGTTAAGTTGCTGAGGAGGCAGGAGGAGTATAATTGCAGTTACAATCCCTATCATGCAAATCCAGGACATTTCATAACAAGCCTTCCTCCCTCTCTATTTATCAACTTTATTATCACCTATGATCCGTCAGAATTTCCACCTGATAAAATTGTAGAACACTGACATCAAGTAAAGATAGGCAAGCTATCAGTATCATACTCCCCATGGCTACTCATTTCTGTTGACTAAACACTTGTAAACTCAGACATTAGGACATGAGACAGATTGAGGAATATGTTGCAATCTATGAATCTGACCCTGAGTAGTATTATGGGAAAAGTTTTTAGATATTCAAAGTACATCTCCCACAGACTTGCTTGCATTGTCTAACTGATCACAAAAAACTTTACTTATGGTCTTTTAGCTTTTGAATTCTTTGCTCCCCAACTAAAATATTCATTTAATATATATTTCTCTGTGTACCTGAATATTAATTTCTCATGGGTTGCAAATAGCATACTTGACTCTATGAAGAGAAGACAGAGAACTCTCTTCTAGGCAGCCTTTTTTCTCTTGTGGGCCTGTCTGTGCTGGATTTATGGACAGAAAATTTTCCTATATCGTAATCCATGTAGTTCTGACTGTGTTATTGTCAGTGAAAGTATAATGTAATTGTTGTACCACCATAGGTTTTTAGCAAGGTTTATGTATTGTAATGAGAAAGTAAAAAAACAAACAGCTTTTCTGTATCTAGCCAGGTATCACAACTGAATTTTTCACACTTGAAATTTCTTTTGTCTGTAGTATCGCAGGCAGTGTGGCAGAGAGTTATGACACTGAAAGTGGATTTGAGGACTCTGAGAACAATGATGTTGCAAATGCAGTTGTACGCTTCATCACCAGATTTATTGACAAGGTTTGCACAGAGAGTGGAGTTACACAGGATCACATCAAGGGTCTTCACTGCATGATTCCAGGTAAGAATTGTGACAAAAAAGTGGCTACAGAGAGAAATACACTTATTAGTTTCAGTTACTTTCAGTGAAGATAGAAGGTTATGGGTGGGCCCATGCTAACTTCATGAATTTCAGTAAGACCATGTGCAGGGTCCTGCACCTGAGTTGGGACAATCCCAAACACAAATACAGGCTGGGTTGTGAGTAGATTGAGAGCAGCCCTGTGCAGATGGACTCAAGGGTACTGGTGGGTGAAAAGCTGGATATGGATGCTTGCCTCCCAGAAAGTCAACTGTATGCTGAGCTGCATCAAAAGAAGTGTGGCCAGCAGGTCAAGGGAAGTGATTATCACCCTCTACTCAGCTCTGTTGAGACCCCACTGGAATACTGTGTCCAGATCTACAATCCCCATCATAAGAAGGACATGGAACTTTTGGAGTGAGTCCAGAAGAGAGCCATAAAGGTGATCAGAGTGTTGGAGCACCTCTCCTGTGAAGATAGCCTGAGAGAGCTGGGGTTGTTTAGCCTGGATAAGACTCAGGGAAGACCTTATATTGACCTTCCAGTACCTGAAGGGGGCCTATAGGAAAGCTGGCGAGGGACTTTTTGCAATGGTGTGTAGTGATAGTACAAGGGGCAATTGATTTAAGCTGAAATTTAATGTAGATTTAGGTCAGAAATCAGGAAGAAATTCTTTAGTGTGACCGTGGTGAGACACTGGGACAGGATGCCCAGGGACACTGTGGATTCCATCTCCCTGGCAGTGTTCAAGGCCAGATAGATGAGGCTCTGAGCAGCCTGGTCTAGTGGGAGGTGTCCCTGCCTGTCAGAGGTGTTGGAACAAGATGATCTTTAAGATCCCTTCAAACCCAAAACATGCTATGATTTCCTTCCTAGCGTATAATTGCGGTTGAATTTCAAATAATTATTTCCTTCATGTTTAAATTTTAGAATTTCAGAGTTTTAATTAGATTGCAACTTTATCTTTCATATTATGTGAGACTTCATCTATGGTATTACTGCTTTCCAGGCATTGTAGCAATGCACATAGAGACTCTGGAAGCTGTCCATCGTGAGAGTAGACGGCTCCCACCAATACAGAAGGCAAGTATTATGAAACATATTTGTATTCTTTACAAGTATTAGAATAATGCAATTTAGCCATCTTTTTCCCCTCTTATACTATTAGGAGGAAACATCAAAACATTGAAAGAAAATTTCCACTAGTGATAAATAAAGTACTTGGCTTTGATCTCATGAAATATGAACTTATGAAACTAGTAGAGCCAAACTTCTGATCATAAACAAGATGTTGCATGCCCACTGTTTTTTCAGACCCATTTCTCTTAGTTGAGTCCAAATTCCATCTCCCTGCTTTGGACTCAGTCTCATAACAATTTTGTTTTGAAGCTTTTTAAGCCAAATATTATAACTAGGCTGAAGTATAACACTGGTATTGCTATTACACTTGTGCTTTCATTTCTTTGCATCAGCCCAAAATTCTACGACCAACTTTACTGCCAGGAGAAGAATTTGTTTGTGAAGGTCTCCGTGTGCTACTGGATCCTGATGGCAGAGAGGAAGCCACAGGAGGACTGCTTGGAGGTCCTCACATCCTCCCTGCTGAAGGAGCTTTGTTCCTTACCACTTACAGAATTATATTTAAAGGCACTCCTCATGATCAACTGGGTAAGAAAAATTAAATAGTGATAAATGACATCCTTCAGATTGGCAGGACTTTGAGTTGGACCATTCACCTATTCAAGTGTCAACATAAAAATGTATATACTTCCTATTTATCAGATAAGAATCATCTCTTCCTATAGGCTTTTATCACTAGATATGCCAGTGATTGATTTTGATTTTGTAACTAAACTAAAACTTCTTCAGATGAGGCTTTAGATGCTAAATGTTTGTTCCTATGTACTGGTAGATGTTTGAAGTGCTGTCTTCAGTAATTGTAAATGAAAATCATAATATGTACTTGCAGAAAATTTCACTAGACTGTCACATGGTATTATGGGCTTTTATGGACTCTAAAATTTGAAACAGAAAATAAGGACATTCCTCACAGTGCTATAGTAGTATCCATAGACTTTTGGATAGGTATATGCTTAATAGCTGTATCTTAGGTCCATCTTGGTCTAATGGTGCTGCTTTAGAGAGGAGTGTTTGTAAGCTTCATCATTAAGAGAGAACATACATATAGCGTGAGATCTGCAGCTTCCACTGCCTCAAGCTTGTCATTAAACAGGTTTTTTACCCACTGGAATAGGTGTTAAATGAAAAATATCCATGAGTTAGTATTCTCCCTAAAACTATTATTAATAAATTAAGTGTTCTTTTTAACATATACTGGATATAGCTCTTCTGAATAATCAGTTTTCATATTTTGACATCTGCCATTTCTAAGCAGATAGATACAGATGTATACATTTATTAATTTATTGTTGAAAGTTCATGGTCCTATGTAAAGATATCAATATATATCAATAGTAGATTATAAGTTGCATAATGCAGTATGAAATCTAAATCAACTTGAAACTGTTTCTTCACCCCCTATCAACGTAGATTTTGGAGGTGCATTTCCATCGTGTAGAAAGACTCAGAAGGAATGAGAATATTTATCTGACCATCTCAGCTGAAACTAAGTCGTAGTTCAGGTTACAAATAATACTATAGGACTTGAGCAACTTCTTAGGTATTTTGCCTGAAACTAACTCTATACCATTATTTTAATGTTGCTTTGTGCTTACTCATTCTCACCTGTTCAAAGTACAATGTCACCAAACCAGATCTGATTCTGTGATCTAACCAGTATCTGTAAATACAATTCTGTGGTCCTCAGTTGGAGAACAGACAGTGATCCGAAGCTTTCCTATTGCATCTGTTACAAAGGAGAAGAAAATCACTATACAGAACCAGTTGCAGCAAAGTATGCAGGAAGGGCTTCAGATCACTTCAGCTACATTTCAGGTAAAAGGGAGTTTTGTAGAAATTCATATGACAGCACAGCTTAAAATACTTATAATGGGCACTTAGTCCTGATATTTGTGAGGAGCAGAATTTTCTGCCCTGTAAAGTCAATAGAAAATCAGTCCTCTCCTAGAAACCTGGCTTTTCTTTGTGCAGTTGGTATTTAAAGAGGGTATCCATTTTTGTATTTGATTTCTTTCACTCCTCTCCCCAGCTTTCAGTTTTGTATCAAGTAAGGGACTATTTGGTGTCCAAAATCTTTTAATCTGAATAAATAGAGGCCTACACAGGCCTGTTGGAACACACTTTCTCTCTCCTCCAGCTACATGGAATGAATCTGCAAAAGCTGCAGATATTGCTTCCTTCTCAAGACTGGTCACTTTATCAGCTCTCTGTAAAAATCCATAGGAGAAATTCATGGTACATCCCACATGGAAGCTGCAAGCTGCACTTCCACTAATGTTTAGAGTAGTCACCATTTTACAGTTTTGGGCCTCTCATTACAAGAAAGTAATGGAGCTGGAGCATGTCCACAGGAGGAAAAGGAAGCTGGTGAAGGGTCTAGAGCACAGGTCTTACAAGGAGCAGCTGAGGGAACTGAGATAGTTTATCCTGGAGAAGAGGAGGCTGACAGGGAGACCTTATTGCTCTCTGCCACTACCTGAAATGAGGCTGTAGCACGGTGGGCGTTGGTCTCTTCTCCCAAGTAACAAGAGACAGGAAAAGAGGAAATGGCTGAAGTTGCACCAAGGGAGGTTTAGATTGGATATTAGGGAAAATTTCTTCACTGAAATGGTTGTCAACAACTGGAACAGGCTGTCCAGAGAAGTAGTCGATTCACCATCCTTGGAGTTATTTAAAATAGGTGTAGATATGCGCTTAGGGACATGACTTAGTGTGGACTTGACAGTGCTAGGTTAATGGTTGGACTTGATTGATCTTAAAGGTCTTTACCAACCAGATCTGCCAGAACAAGTGAGCCTCTGTATGACTTGGTCATATGACAGGTCGCGTGATCCTGATAGTTCCCTGACTTGAGCATAGATTCCAGTACTTTCCTGTTTGTGAGTGTGTTGAGCAGAAGTGTTTACTGCAGCGTGGTTGACTGAGAGGGACTCCTAAGATTCAGGAGTCATGAAGTCTCTGAAATCTTCCTTAAATGTTTCTTCTTCGTGGTGGTGTTCACTGTTCTCTAACCCATAGAGACAGAAAGCTGAAGTCAAAGAATTTCATATCATGGACTCAAAGTAGATTGTAATACAAAATACTTTGTTGGTTTGGCTGACTGGAGAAGTGTATTTGCATTGAGAACATTGAGAAAAATGCTTGAAAACATAATAAAACAGATCATGAACAGATCATGAACAGATATTTTACTAGTTCCTTTCAATAATGGACATTATTTAAGCTTATCAACCTTCAATATTCTAATCAAAAGCTTTAAGATTGGGAATACTAGTGAGTAACGTGACCAAAAAAAAGTTGTTCATGTAGACTTTTGAGAAGACTTCCTCAGGACTTACTTTCCAGAAATCTTTTTGCCAGAATAGTTAGCATGTTTCAACTCAGGGTTTTTAGTGCTGGATTCTGGTCAAACATCATCTTTGCTTTTGTTTAGCATAGTTTTGTATTAGGATAAGAGAACAAAAACAGTCAGCAAGCAGTTTACTTTCTGTTCCCTTTGTAACAGCTTGAGTTCAAATACAGTATCCCCTCCTCTTTGTTTATTAATTGTGACTTTCAGAAGGTTTTGACTGCAGCTATGCTATTTAGTGTCCTTAAAACTTAAGATCAGTGTAACCCCTAAGGATTCAAAAGCTCCTTTGAAGGAGGTCCTAGGACAGATTTATTAGTCATTTGGAAAGTATTTTCAAAACAAGTGAAATCAAAAAAGCAATGCTGAAATCCACCTTCTAGATGGCAAGCAAAAGGCATTCAAAAGGTGTAAAGGTATGCACTGAGAAATTAAGCTCTAGGATATTTCTTGTTTTTTCTGCATTAAAATTCTTTGGGGCCCTTTTATGGATTTCTTGTTTTCTCTATATATTTTTTTATTTCCCTTTTTTTATCCAGTATCCACTTTTATCCTTTTGACTAAAGATGGTGGGATAGGATTTTATTTATTGTTTTTGAAAAATCCTTTCAAAAAATATTTCTACTAGATCAGTGTTGAGTAGCACAAGGTTCCTTTTTTTAAGGATCAGGTTTCACTACTTACATTTTTATTTTTAGCAGTTTTGTATGCTTTGTAAGGTGAAGCAAAAATTGGAATGACTAATTAATGGAAGTATAATGGTTGTGACGTGAATGCTGAAATTGGTGATTTGATGAGAACGTTTGAAATGCATTCACAGCCTTATATCCCAGTGTTGTAAAGAGTCAGAGCTAGCAGAATATTTTCAAGCTAAGCAGTTGCACATAACTAATATTTGATCTGTATTTGTATAGGTATCTTATCAGTACTACAATTTGGATTTACCAGAATATTTTGTGTTTGATATTATGAGAATTCCAGATGCTTCTTTTAATGAAAATACCTTAGTATTGAGGACATACTAAGTAAAGTGTTAGGACATAAATGTAGAGTTTAATGAAAAAATTAATAAGCGGTATTATGACTCTGAAAATCAATAAGATCTATGTACATATATTTGTATATTTTCCAGTACACATAGTATTGCATAAGTATGGGAATTTTGCTAATATATTTTAGAATCTTAATTTCCCTGATTCTATTATTATTTTTTTCAGTTTCTAACATGTCATGTCTTTAATATGCAGTTAATTAAAGTAGCATTTGATGAAGAAGTAAGTCCTGAAGTGGTGGAAATATTTAAGAAACAGTTAATGAAGTTCCGTTATCCTCAGTCTATCTTCAGCACTTTTGCATTTGCAGCTGGGCAAACAGCACCACAGATAATTTTACCAAAACAAAAAGAAAAGAACACTTCATTCCGGTATAGTAATTCTTTTTTTTATTACTGATGTTCTTGATTAGTATTTGACAAATACATTGAACAATCTGACACCTTTGCAGAACTGCAGGCAATTCAAGCAGTTTCCAGGAAATTAAAAATAATGTGATGATGATAATTATTATTATGCATCTTTTTATATTTACTGAATCATAAGTAGATTAGTATGACGTACCTGTTGATTCAGTATAGAAAGATATTATTTATCCAAATTTCTGTCTGCAGTAAATTTGAACAAGCACCTCATTACATTGTAAAATGCCCAAATTTTAAGTAGCATCGTCAGCTATGCAAACTATGCCAACATAGCAACCAGATTTCTTGTCTGTTGCTTTATAGGCTAATAACCTAATGTGGGTTAGAATTAATTTTGCCCCTAGAGCACTCTGTACAGTTGTCTGGGGTTTTTTAATCTAGAGTTTGAACTCTGAATATTCTTTTGATGTTATACATTCTTTAGCTACACTAGTTAGATCGTTAGTGTGTTCTAGAGTGGTAGTTCCTGTGACTCTCTGGTTATTGTTTTTGTTGTCACAGAAAAGTAGAATTCCAAGCTAGTGGTGGAATTGTAATACTCTAAGGTAATATCTGTCTTTCCAGCCTTTACTTTGTCAGCTTTGTAGATTTTGATCACATTGCTAAAAAACACAAATACCTGAAGAAAGATATTGGCTGCTTATTCATTACCAATAGACATAGTATACACAAATTTATTTCAAAATTATGAAATTGGTGCTTAAAAATTAATACAGGATGTCATTTTCCCAGAGGCTATAATTTTTTGTCATTTTCTCTTCTGAAAAAGTCTGAAATGTATTTTATTTGGTTAAGTGGATTCATTAAAAAATCCATTCGTGCTACTTGGGAGAATCACATGCATCTTTCTAAATATTTTTATTGCTGTCAATTTATAGTACCTTCTCAAAAAGCATTGTGAAAGGAGCAAAACGTGCTGGGAAGATGACAATTGGACGCCAATATTTATTAAAGAAGAAGACAGGCACAATAGTGGAAGAAAGAGGGAATCGTGCAGGCTGGAATGAAGATGATGATATCTCTGGTAATGGCAAAACATGATTTTCTGTGTTGCTTGATAAGTCTTTCCTAATATGCTTTCATTCCAGTATATTGAGTTGCAAGAAGAAATTGCAGAGTGCCTAGATAACAAAGAGAAAGGCTTCAAAGGAATACATTTAGTGTTTTGTTTTATGATGACAAAGCAAATGAGGAAGTTGACTTCATCCAGGGGTAAAGCAAAGTACTGGATTATTTTTTATTTCTCAAACTATTTGCACTTAGTGTCTTTTTTTATCATCTTTTATATCATAATACTGTAGATGGAACAGCACAGAAGCATGCTGTATCTTCCATTTCTCTTTATATATCATGACATCTGCAAATCTATGATGAGGAAGCAGTAGTTGGTGAGGTTCAAGAAAGAACAAATACTATGAGTGACTTTTGCAGATGTGGAAGTGATACATGATTTCTGAAAGCGGAAGAAGTCATTAGTACTGAAAATAGAGTTTGTCCAAATTTTGGTTGAAAGGATTTGGGGACAGAAGGTAGAAAGCGATTTGGGCACTTGATGTAGTTCATGTGACGGTGTGGAGTTTGACTTTTTTCCAAATACTGCCTTTCCTACCATGTGCTGCTGTAGTATATCCTTAGCTGGACCAGTGCTAATTTATGATAAGCCACTAGAGGGAACCAGATTCTCCTGTACATAAACAGGTATTGTTATGTCACACCATTCTTTCTTTTCTTAAAAAAAAAAAAAAAAAAAAAAAGGATCTCAGATAAGGAAATGTTTATCATACACTAATAATTTCTTCAAACAAGCCAAGCTTTTCTGCTGAATATTTGGTCAGTGTGCAGGGCAGCTTATGTGACTTATGAGCAGTCATCTCAAGCAGGACTATGTTACTGTGCTCTCTCTTTTCTTTCCAAAATGGAAGAAAGCAATTCCAGAAAAATTAGGAAGTACTGATCCTCTTCTTTCATTCAAGATATGTGGTGCAAAAAAGGCAAAAGAAGAGGCTTACAAAATAGGGAATGTCTCTATGGTGCTGAAAAATTACATTATTAATTGAATTTCCAGCATCTTCCTTTAGTGCTGAGTTAGTACGTATTCGGATGTCTCTGGGTCTTTGGGTCAGGAGTAGTTGTACCAGCTATATCCAGGTCATTTAGGGGTGATTTTGTGCCCTTCACCAAGAGACATCAAGCACAATCATAACTCTGTATTTGTACTGCTCTTGATGGTGAAGAAATTTTAAGTTTTTGCATTGCTGACTTCTTTCGTGAACACAGGTATTATATAAACATTAGTGATAGTCACTTTTTTCCTCCACTAACAAAAATATAAATACATAAATTGTGAGGCTTCCTACCTGATGCTTTCCAGATGTTTTGAGTGGGCATGTACAAGGTGATCAAAGTCTGACAGTTCACTTTTCTTTCCATGCTGCACTGACACCTCAGGTACAGTCAGATGACAACAGTTGTAACTCTTTGCATCTGACAGAATACAAACAGCAATAGGAAATCTGCTCTTTAACCACAATTAACTACAAAGCAATTTCTGTTATATTGCCTGCTGTGAATGACTTTTTGTTTACAAGTCTCCAAAACTGAATCATAGGAAACAGTGCAGCTGTACCAACAATGAAGCAAACAGGAACTATCTGCAGCAGGTGATGCTTTGACTTAAAAAAAAAATGTTAAAAGATAGGGTTGGAAGGAACTTCAAGAGATCATCTACTCCATCTCTCTGCCTCAAGGCAAGATCAACATACTTCATCTATTCCTGATAGATGTTTACCTACTAGAAGCTTTCAAAAATGTAGGTTCTACATGTCTAGGCAATTTGCACTAATGCTTTAACTATCTTTACTGTTGCAGAAGAACAAACAACTTTATAATATTCAGAACAATGCATTTCCTTGCCACAGTTTAAAGCCTTCACTTATTATTCTGCCACCATATATGTATTGAAGAGATGATTCCCTTCATTCTGATTGAAGGATATAATGAATTTATGGCTTCTTGAAATATTTCTCTTTTCTAGGTATTAGATAACAGCCTTTCAGTTATGTCTTTATTAGTCTTGATAGAATTCTGATCATCTTCTTGGCTCTTTTTTCACTCCCTTTTGACTGGTTCACATTGCATAGAACTTGCTTTTTTCTATGGTTAAAGGGGTTTTTTTCTTTGAAAAGTGCAGCTGAAGAAGGCATTGAAACTGAGGCATTAGGAAGCTGGCAGTCATCTGTTGAGAAATTACAGCACTGAAACATTTTTTTATTTGAACTAAGCGTTAAAAAAATTGTTTTATCTTTTGAAGGTAGTTTAAAAGCCTTGCAGGGTCCACTTTATCTTGGATACTTAATGAATTTATGTGCACATTTTTTCATTATTCTGTCTTGCATACACTTTTGTATCAGTTGTGAGTTTAATAGTTTTCCATGAATTGTTGAAATATCATCTGCCTTCAGTTCAAATGAATAAATGAGGAATTCTTCCAGGATTTTAGCAAGAGTGTAGTCAGCCAAGCCAGTCACAAGTTCAATGGGTAATTGTATGATATACTCAGCTTTCCTGATGAAAATAGTATTAATAGATTAATATTGCAATTTCTATAAACTGTAGTGTGTATGTCTTAGCTCTTCTTACTCATCACTGCTTGTAAGACAAACTAATTCCTTGTTTAGAAGAAAATAACATCTTTTCCCATGTAACTGCTGGCCTCCTCTATAACAAAGCCATAAAGGTTTTTAACTTTAGTTTCAGATGACAGTGAGCTGCACACAAGTGCTACCCTAAAAGCATCAGAAAAATCAACCATGGAGCAACTAGTGGAAAGAGCATGTTTCAGAGACTATCAACGTTTGGGGCTAGGAACTATCAGCAGTAACTCTTCTCGCTCAAAACCAGAATACTTAAGAATAACGGCACTGAACAGGATGTATTCACTTTGCAGGAGGTGAGTTTACCAGTTTCCAGTCAAGTTGTTGAAAGTAATGACTTAACACATACCATGTACTTCTGCTGAGAAAATTTTTGTTTTCATTAGGGTTGTTCAACCTGTGACCTCAGAGCTATTTCTGTTCCATACAGAGTTTCATCTTCTGGTGGCTTCACATGTATTCATGAGATTCAGAAAGACTTCCTAGGTTCTTTCTGTAGCCTATGGAAAGATAGTGCCCCTGGGCCTTTTGGAGGAGACTAACCTAGATATTCTGAATTGTCTTTTGGAAGAATTCCCCTCTTTTGGTTTTATATATTAATGTCTAAATCATTAGGCTGTTTTTCAACATTCGGACTTAGCCAATGGAGTCAGCTGGTAGAACTCAAGCGCTCATTAGAGTTTCTGTAGCTTGCTGTGTTGGTACTGGAATTTATGTATGTAATATATTAGCATGTAAAATCTATTCTGTTCCTAAATAAGAAAGCAAGCCTCAGAAACAATTATATTTAACTATTTTCTTCAAATAGTGCAAAAAGAAGTTTTAAAATTGAATAAATTAATGTATAGAATCATAGAATAATTTAGGTTGGAAGGGACCTCTAACAGTCATCTAGTCCACCCCCCCTGCAGTAAGCGGAACACCCTCAATGGTATCAGGTTGCTCACAGCCTAGTCAAGCCTCACTTTGAATGTTTCTAGAAATGAGGCCTCGACTACCTCCCTAAGTAACCTGTTCCATTTTTCAACCACTCTCCTGGTAAAGAATTTTTTCCTAATATCCAATCTAAATCTGCTTTTCTCTAATTTAAAACCATTGCCTATCGTCCTATCTCTATTGGCACTTTAGGTAACCTAACGTTCTCCCTGCTCAATTCTTATTTCATATACAAGTATCAAAACAAAACAGCATCATTTGTACATCATGCTCAAAAATATGGCTTCATTATAGTGACAGGTAAGGTTATAGATTTTTCATAATTAAAGTTGATTTTAAAATGCAGTTTTCTTGACAAACAATATATTTGCTAGGATTGGACTAAAAAGGGAGGGTTACTAAGTAAAAAATAATTCTAACAGTTCAGATGTATTTTCATAAAGATGTATATTCTGCTTGTAATTTTAGCAGGTTTTTTTCATTTTCTAGAATTTTGAAAGTGATTTTAGTTGTTGTTCCATTTTTGCACCTTTTTGTCAATACAGTTATCCTGGGCTTCTGGTAGTACCTCAGTCAGTTCAAGACAGCAGTCTGCAGAGAGTTGCTCGCTGTTACCGTCACAATCGCCTACCAGTTGTCTGTTGGAAAAACAATAAAACCAGTACTCTTCTACTTAGATCTGGGGGCTTTCATGGAAAAAGTGTTGTTGGCCTCTTTAAATCCCCAAATACACATACTACAGGTGAGTTGATGCAGCTAGGCTTTCCTAATAAGTAATTTTATGTAGAAATACTAACTTTTCTGTGGGGAATCAGATATTAAACATACAATAAGTTTAATTATTGTATGTTAAGATGCAGATTCTGAATGGTGTGAAAGTGGTCCAGAAAATGTCAGTGAATTTGAATGTATCAAAAGTTTTCAGTAAAAGCTGATGTTTACAAAATGCAGTCCAAACTTCCCTGTTTTCCTCAGTTATCTTTTTCTTTCTCACCGGTTTATGCAATGAGTGTATGTTGTCCCTTTAATAGAGGATTATTTAGAGAGAGCATTATCCATTGGATTTTCTCATGTTTTTCATTGTAATATTAGTTTAACTTTTAACTTCCTTTTATAAAACATAGATTTTTTTAAAGAAATTTTTAAAATTTATTTTTTAGGCATATTTGAATTAAATAAATAGCTGCCTTTGCATGAACGAGATCTGTGCGAGCACAAGTTTTGTCAGCATAGCTTTTTTTTCTGAGGATCATAATATTAGGACAACACTAATTTTGGAAAGAACATCAGCTGACCTTCATCATTCACAGGCAGTATTCTGGATACTTATTGTGACTGCCTAGATTTATATCTCGTAGGCTGATAGTTTCTTCAGAGGTTGTTTCATGCCAAAAATGAATTTGGCATGTTGTTGAAGAAAAATGCAGTATTCTCTTTAATCAAACTCATAGTTGTTTATAAATTGTTGAAGAATGAGGCTATATTTTTTGTTGTTTTGAGAAACTATGAGGTAGAATTGAACTACAAGGAACCCATTAAGGTAACAATGAAAATCCTTTGTCCTCTTTATGTTTGCGTTCCACCCCAGTAATGATTAAAACACAATTTAAAACTTTTACTCTAATGAATAGTTTGTTCTGTACTACTATCCAAAACCTGTAATAAGCATACTGTATAAATATGTGCAAGTTGCATAAAAATAATTTGAAGATTACATGATTTCTTTTCTGCATAGTCCTCCTGAATTTTTTGTTGACAGAGTATCTTTATGAAAACCACGATTTCTTTACTTGTAAAGAACAGTTTCTATCAGACAAAATGTTTAGGTATATGAAGTTGTGTGTATATTGGCTTAATTTTTAAAATTAAATTTTCATTCAAAATTAAATATTCATGAGATATTAGAAAAATATTTTTTTACAGTAGACAGAGTCTGGACTGGCTACTAGCACTAATTTGTGAATCACTAATCTGCTGAATATTCATGGCAATAGCATTGATTCATTGTGTCTCTTCAGTGTTTTGTGGGAGCATTTTAGTTGGAATGATGAACAAGGTAATAAATTAAGTTTTTTATAATGCATTTTTGTTGAAAAGATTCATAAGATGAATCAGTGAACTACTACCAATAATTAACACAGCAATTGCGAGAGCTGTGAGCTATACCAGCTGTTCCACAGGTTTCTGGTGGTGTGTATCATAAGCATGGTAATTCAAATGTTAGTCTTATATACTGATTTGATACTGACTGTTTTTGCTGAAATGCTGGCCAGGCATCTTTAACCTAGTAGAAATAGAATAAATTGAAACAATAGTGCAGAAATAGTCTGCAAATTGTATAAAGACAAACACTACTGTTTTATGTAGTAGCTATAATTTATTTGTGCATGGTAAAGCCTGATCCATTAAAACACTTTTCCTGTGTGTAATCTCATGGCTTTTGTAGATAGTTTCTTGTTTTTAATTTTCTATAGTCCTTTATATTGCCATTGTTGTATTTCCAGCACTATATGAGGCAATAGATAATCTGATTGACAATAACTGTATCTATCTGACAATTAGATTCTGGAGTTACTGTTTCTTTTGAAATGTGAGGAAAATGGACACTCAGGATGGTACTGCAAGGAAAGCGAAAAACATTTATAGGGTATTTATTTTATTCATAATGAAGTTGAACGTTGCTGAAAGAAAACTTTTGAAGAAATTGATCAATAAAGAGTTAGACACATATGTGTGTATGTGCCTCAGTAGGAGTTGTATACAATGGAGGAAAAGTCTATACTGAAAAACGTTCTGATGCAAACTAAGAGGATAGATAATTCTAAATCAAACTCAAGCTGACAGACGCATCTATTCCTAAGCAGATATTTTAAAGTAAATTTTGATTAAATGGTTCTGGATTGATGCACAGAAACAGTAGTTCCTACTGGAACTTATTGAACATTTTCATGATTTCCCGTCACACTGTGTTAGGCAAGTTTTCAAAGCGTAGTTGAGATCAATATGTTATATAAGAAGCACAGAACATGTATTTAGAGAAATTAAGCAGAGTGATGAATTGTTGTATGGAATGAAACTACATCTGCAACAGAATTGTGTTTGTCGAATTTCTGTCCACAGAAGATTATTAACAGGTAATTTAATTGGAGATGGAGAGTATACAGGTCTTTTCAAAAGTTCCTCTGAAACTTGAAATACGGTGTTTTAATTTCATCAAGGTTCTAAATATGACATTCTGCACCTGAATTGCCAAGTATTAGCGAGTTGCCATGTAGGAAGACCACTTGCGTGTCTTGTATGTAGTAACACTATCCAAGAGAACAGTTATCTTGATACAGGCTGAGTTATTGACCATAGTAGGACCTACTGTAAGATAAAGATGGAGCAACCTGCAGCCAGGCACACAGCACACATGGTAGCAGATGTGGAAGTCTTATTGCTAAGCAATGCATTTCTTCCCTGGGATTTATAAAATTGCTACCACGATCTCCATCCCCATCCTGTGTTTAAATACATGCTGCTGAGGTGGTGTTCATGTGAGATACAGCAATAAAAAGATCAGTTATTCTATAGAGATCCCTGCTCACCTGTGCAGGTCAGGGGTTCATTCTTTAAGCCAGCAGTAGTCTTTGATCCCTCTATACTGTTACTAAGCACTGTGTGATGTGGTAAGGATGAAGGGCGATTTTTCTATCTGTAATCTTTCACGAGGACATTATTACCCTCTGTATTTAATTCAGATATCTGCCCAGCTAAATAACAGACTATCCTGTAACTCAAGCTGTTAATCTCCTGAGTCTTTCCTAAAGCATACACAATACTTTTCACAAGATAAAACTTGGTAAGTGCAAGTGGTAAGGACATTATTCTTCCAATTAGGCATTTAATTTAATTGTCTTTCATTTAACTAAATTGTTAATTGACTTGTGGCATTGCTTCAAGGATGAGGAAATGCAGAGAACATTCCAGTGGGAGACTTTATAGAGGCCTTCTAGTACCTGAAGGAGCAAGCCTGCAGGAGAGCTGGAGAGGGACTTTTTACAAGGGCATGTAGTGATTGGATGAGGGGGAATGGTTTTAATCCAAAAGCAGCTAGATTTATATTAGTTATTAGGAAGAAAGTCTTTACTGTGAGGGTGATGTGACACTGGGACAGGTTGCCTGGAGAAGTTGTGTATGCCCCCTCCCTGGCAGTGTTCAAAGCCAGGCTGGATGGGGCTTTGAGCAACCTGGTGTAGTGGAAGGTGTCTCTGCCCATTGCAGAGGAGTTGGAGCTGGATCATCTGTAAGATTCCTTCCAACCCAAACCATTGTATGATTCTATAATTTCAGGATGTGTAAGCCCTGCTTAAGACTTGAAAAGGAAATTATGTTTTTCTTCAGACTTGTTCCACTTTGTCAGACAGAAACAGCGTGGTGTTTCCTGCATGTACATTTTCTAATCACTTCCTGATTGTACTTCCATTTCAGACACTAATTTTAACAGGGCTATCTTGAAATATCTTTTGCCACTTTCAGCTAATTAGATTATGGTCTACTAATATCCAGCATAGAATCTGATTGGTTCATCATTGTAGAAAGCTATTTATAAGTTGTCATTGTGGTTCACCAAAATGTGCTCCAGCAGTGTGTTTTGATTCTCTCTTACTCCAAATCTTGCCTCTTGTGCTAAAATACCAAATGCTGCTTTAAGCAGCTATGACACTTGGTACTATAACAAGTCTAGAGGCGGCTACAATAAACTAGAATTTAAAAAATTTTGCTTGGCATTTGAGAAAAATATGACTGGACACCTTTTTGTCTTCATAGTATGGCCCAGGACCTGACCTTTATCTCCCTCCCTTTCTGTAAGTCCTTGTACCTGGACACAAGTGAATGGAGTTTTTCTGGTTAAAATTAATTTTTTTTCTTCTTATTATTGAGGGGTTTTTCCTTTCGTTCTGTGTTCTGTGTGTAGATTTCTTAACTTTTTAAAGTCTTAAGTGGACTGTGTGTTTACCTTCAGTATTTCTCAGAGCACTGTACCTTCTCATCTTGCTTCTTTTTTTTTCTGCACCCACTGTTTTTAAACTGTTTCTGTCTCCCTGTCTCCTCTCTACCTTTGCTTTCTTCCAGTCTTTTGCAGCCACTTTCTCTCTGAAATGGTCCTTCTCCATGTCTAGAGCAGCTTAAACAGCATCAGTAACAAGTGGAAAATAATTCTGTTTCTGAGATCTGGAGAGTAGTCATCTGAAACTACATGCATGTAAAAGATTATTCAGAGGTTTTCAGAGAAGGAATTGTGGCTCTCACGACAGTGCGCACCCCTCCTACAAGTTACCTAAGCATGTGGGGAAGACACTTCCTGAAGTTACCTACGGGTGAAGGAGCAGGTGGATTATCACTAGGGAACAGGAACGTTACTTTTCATAATTGGGAGTCCCTTAATGTTATCCAATTGTGCATGCACTATCCATCCTCCTTCCTCTCTTCTTTATTCCATTAAAAAGGTCAGATTCTGGGTGTAGTATTCCTGAAGGACATTTAAATTGTGTCCGTTGTTTCTAAACGCAGCAGAGTGCACAAACACTGGTGTCTTAATGTATTTATGCTTTCAATTAATGGCAATACATGTCAAGGAACCTCCAGTTATAGGTAAGTAACCTTCCTTTACTGGAATGAGGAAGAGCTGGCTGAGCATGGTTTTAACTTACTTCTGCTAAAGAAACATTTGGATGTTTTGTTATCCGTTCTCGACACATTTTTTTAAAAGGCTGAAATTTGATGACAAGTAGAAAAAAAACAGAAATGTTATTTTCCATTCTGAGAGTGAAGGGAAAACTACATCATCTCCATTCTGTCTGTATGGATCACTGTTTAGTGATGATAAATGTTTCAAGTATAGACCATGAGGTAACAGGCTCTTTTGGAAGTTTAGCTTTGTGAAGAGGAATGCAAGAGAACATTGCTGGATGCCTCACTGCAGCCAGGTGATGTTCTTTGTCATCAAAGGAATGGTTTTTTGAACCTTTGATAGACAATCCATGACATTTTCTGTGCCCTGCTTTACGTGATAAGCTTTTTAGTTTGCTATTTTATATACTTATAAATGTATTTTAATGTATGCTGTTCTTATTGTTACTCTAGCTCCTGCTTCCTTAGAATCTTCAAGCAGTATAGAACAGGAGAAATACCTACAAGCTTTACTGAATGTGATATCCGTCCACTGCAAAATGAATGGTAGTAATACTCTCACTGTTAGACCAACAATTGCTCTGTCTCCAGGTAAAATTGGTTTATATAGTGCTTTGTAATGGTTAACTTAGAAAGTGAGTTTTCTCTGATTTGGTGTTAATTCATTGTTCCATATGAATTCTGTTGTTTCTTTATTGTTACACTTTTCAGATTATTCACTCTTTAGTTGCAGTGGATGTGTTTTTTCCATATGTGAAGGATGTTTATTTACCATATATCCCAAAACATTTTCATTATTTGTAATCTTTCACTAAAGAATTATCCACCCATGGGTCATACTTTTTGATGAAATTCACTTGAGTTTGAGGGCCAGTCTTGAGGCATTGGTAATTATTACAATTCTGGGACAAATAAAACATTTTCCCAGAATATCAAGATGGCAAAAGTTTCCATCTTTGTTTTGGGTTTTTTTGTGTTTTATATCAAACATAAAGATTGCATTGTATAGCAGAAGCAAAGATACACCTTGAAGTCTTTTATAACAATTTTATCACAGATCGCCCAAATTGAAAACTGTATATATAAAACTGAAGAGAATGCAAAATACTGCTTTGTCTCATGAGAAAATACACAGTGCCATGCTCAGAATAGCCTTGAACAGATGCATTATTTAGCTGCAGCAGCAGCAATGGAAGGTATATAGGCAGTTTCATGTGGGCTGCATATTCATAATGGACTTTTAATGTCATGTCCAAGTCGAGCTTTACTTGTAGTGAAGTATTTCAAAATTCACTATTTGTGTTATGCATATGTGGAACTGCAAAGAAATGAATCCATGTTTTATTTCAGTTATTATGAGGTGAAATTTGGTAAGGCTTATGTGATGGTAACTCCAATGTCTTAGAAAGAGGAGTATGTGACTTGAAATTGTCTGTCTTGTCTTATTCAGTTGGTGGTAATTTGCCTAATATAGCCAAACAGTGTCTTTTCTTGTAAAATAACACCGGTTCCAAAGTGTGCATGCTTTGCTTCATCTGCTGAAAAATGTGCTGACTGCTTAGCTCTAACTTCTCCATACTGTTGCCAATGTATACATCTCTTTTAAAAAATAAATCTGAAATACAAAATGGGAAAGAATTAGCTATATTGTGTGAAAAGGGGATTTTTATCAATTATATTGTGTTAATGTGAGTAACACTGTAGATTTTTTAATCTTCTATTCTCTTTTTGGCTGACTTTAGGCACTGAAACCAGGGCTTCAAGAATGTCAACTGTGTTTAAGCAGGTAGTGCCAGGACATTTGGATGTAAATCTGTCCAATAGCTTTGCTCGAGGAGGTTAGTAAGCCTAGCTCAAAGTTTGTTATTTTAAGTAATAAATTATAAAATAATGTTAGTGAAAAACAATTACATTGCTTACAGATTCATTACTCTGTGAAACAACAGAAAGAAATTACAGAGTAGTGTCAGTCCATAACATTAAGCAAGTCCTTATTTAAGGGACTAACCTAATTAATTTAAGTCCCTTAATTACCATTAAATTTGAGTTTTTTTCATTTTTTACATTAGTGGAAAATTTAACACTCAGGAATTGTGTTTCTAACTACTTTGGGATTCATCCATATTTTTAATTTGTTTAATATGTATGGACTGAAAATGTGTATTTTATATTAGGATTGAATGAACTTTAAAATCTCCAGGTAGAGATCATTCTGGCATTTGGGTAAAGATTAGCTGATGCTTCATAAATTTACTAATAATCTATCTAAGTAACTTTATTCTAGGTAATGGAGCCAGTTACATGGCCAGACATAATAAGCAAGGAGGGTCTTCTTTGGAGACAGTTATTCTTAAGTACAAGGGCTCATCAGTGTCATCTCTACAAGAAGCCTTCATTGTGTGGATTCCAATTACTTTTACTCTCTAGTCTGATGGATTTACTGTTTCTTTATGTGCAACGTGTACATAAATTAGTGCATCAGATACCTGAAATAGATGTTTGTTAGGATAGGAATGAATCTGTTTCCCAAAAGTGATCATTTTATAATTGTTTATTACCTTTCAACCCTGAAGACTCCTTGTACAATTATTTTTAAGCATCTAAATGTTGCTTTTCTTCCTTTCTGATACCTCATATTAAGTGAGTTAGACCTACTTTGACCTGCTGATGTCATTCCAGCCTAAATTATTGATAGAAAAACTGTAGCTTCATACTGGGAAGAATAAAATAATTTTGTACTGAAATTCTTCCAAAAGATACATATGGGCTTTAAGAAATAGAGGAAGGAAGAAGGGAGGAGAGAGGGAGAAAGAAGAAAGGAAAATAGTACTGTAGAGAGATGTTATGTGAAAATTGTTGGAGAAGAGAGGAAGGGCAATTAATAATCAAGAAATGGAAAATGATGTGTATTTGCATTAATCATAGTATATGCTTATTTCATATCTAAAAGTTACATTTGCTTTCTGTTCATTGTCCTGTTACTGTAGTACATGGAGATGAAAAAACATACGGTTTTAATTGGCTAGGTAAAATGGCTAGGGGCCTATGAGAACAGGAGCTAAGAGTGACTGGAATTGTTAGGTAAATTGGTGGTTGTGCCCAGCCTGACTTGGTACTGAAATAGTGAAAATGCTGGATAGCTGACAGCAGATGTTTGCTTGTAGTCCATCCCCTCATGTTGCAGCCTAAGTGCCAACTGCAAAGTGATGCTGAGGGGCTGTGAAGGTGCTCCAGATAAGTAAGGGAAAGCTTGCTGGTTGACTGTATGGAAGTTTTCTTTTGAAGATAAAAGCATTACTGAAATAACTGTTGCTGGTTTCTGGCATTATCGTTTGTGGTAAGTGTGATAGGATGAGTTTGTTGCTACTCAGTGAGGAAAAAAGGCTTCTGAAGGCAGCACGAGGTCGCAGACGTTGTTCTGTTGGACATAGAAGTCTCTTGGCTGAATTTCATCAGTAATCAGGAAGAGGGCATAAAAGTTATCTTGTGTCTTGCTGGATTGATGCCACACCTGCTCTGTATATCTGAAAGGTGTAATTACAGCTCAGTATCTGCAGTCTGTTCACAGTTCAGCAGGATACATGAGGATTTTGCTGAAACAAGAATGTTTGACAAGTACAGTGGGAGCCCTAGTAAGGTGAGAAGTTGAGAGGGTAAGAGAGAACAGGGAAAGGGAGTATGTCCCTAGACAGAAGTAAACACCAGGGATTTTTTTAGATAAGCTAACACAATTCTTTTAGAAGGAACTCTTAAATACACAAAGTATACAGAATCTCTAAAACTGTTGCTCTCAAATTGATAACTGCAATTTATTTTTGCAAAGTTCTTTGCTACTTTATGACAGATAGTTATATTTCATGTGTGAAGTAGTGTTGCAAGATTATACGTAGGAGCAACAATAACAGGGTTTTGGTCAGCTGAAGAAAAAGACTCATGCAGACAGTCTAAAAATGGTAATTTCTCTATCCTATATATTCCTAAGAATAGCAAAAAAGAAAAGAGGAAAAAATAAAAAACAGACAAGGGTGTTCACAAGTTACTTTATCATAGCAAGCACCTATGGATTATGCACTGCACTATACAAAATAAAATAGCAGTATTTTTGTGGTCTTGATTCTGGATCCCTCTTTTCTTGTTTTTATTCTCAAGTATACCAGGGCTCAAAAGCCACATTCAGCTATAATACACCAATTGAAAATGACATTTTCTCTCTTTTGTGCCAGACAATATATTTTAATGCTCATATTTTTAAAATTTAAGTTAAAAGATATGTGCCAGTGTTTGAATAGTATTTCTCATTTTTAAAAATCATCATTGTTCTGATGATGTCCTGAATATTTTTGTCTGGGTCAGGTGTGCTTTTTACTTTATCTAGAACATTGTGTTTGCTCTAAGTCCAGGTAGGTAGCTTCTGATCTGAAATATTTGGCCAAGTATCTATTTTTCATATTATATTTTCATTCTTGAACCTTTTTTGGCAATACCTTGCTTGCTTTTTTTTTTTTTCCAAGAATTGTTTGTTCAATAAAAGTGCAAACCTTTTCTTCTTATTTTATAAATATAGTGTGGTTTTACAGAACAGCACTTCTTACCTGGCATTGCTGTGTCATCTAGTAAAATACAAAGTTTTCTCAGTATGATTTGCTGCTGTTGGAAAAGTAGTAGGGTATTTATGATTATGTTTGAAACTATTGCAATGACACTGAAAATTACTCTGGTTTGATAAATGGGTTCTTCCTTCCCATTTTATATTGGTTTTCTGGATTGACTGATGTTTTGTCTTGTGATGATTAAGATTTGTGCTGTCTGATAAATCATATACTACAAAGAAATTAAATATATGCTAGATCTTTGGAAATTAATAAGTAACCCTTTTCTTTTCTCCTGCAATGTGTCTCGCTGCAATGTGCATTCCATTCCTTCTTCTTCTGTCTTAACTGTTACCTACCAGTGCTTGGGTACAGAGATAAATGTTTCACTCATTCAAATTCCAAATCAGCAACTAAGGGAAGAGTCCATCAAGGTACTGTATTCTTTGTCCTGAAAGCACATTCTTTTCTACCATCACCATAACTATGATGCTATCTTAATACATGCTAAATTACTACTGACAAAAAGCCTCCATTCTCCATTAACAAAATTCTGTTATTTTTTTCAATGATGTGGAGTTTTTGTTTCTTTTTTGTTTGTTTTGAGGATTATTTTTTTTGGCCATTGAATGTATGCTGCAGTGACAGTGATTAGTCACACCCTTCACCAGGTTATTTACTAATGTTATAATCTAAGCAGAGTAAAATGTAGATTTTCTGTGTGAGAGTTGTAAACAGCAAAGAATTAATTCTGCAGAAGAGCGTTTAGTAGTCTTACAGCTTTAGTAAAATAGCTATTTGATGATATGAACTCTATGAACTTTTAAAAAAATAATTGTTAGTGAACAGGGGAAAAATTATTTCTGCCAAATTTCAAAGTCCTAATATACACACTGCTAATGAAAAATAAGATATTAGGCAAAATTAGACTAAAAATATGATTGTGTCTTTTAATCACCGTTATCCATCACTGGTAAACATGTTCATCTGTTCATGTATCTGTAATTGGGTTTTTAGCTTTTGATGTTCTAAAGGTGCTAATGATGGCTTGCATTTGTAAATAAAGTGACTGTATTTTTGTATATATATAATCTTTGGAGACATTTGTCCATGTTGGAGCTAGCATTTTTTCATACCAAATTGAACAAGAAATAACTTACTAAGTGATTACTGTGATTTCTGCTTTCTGACGTCTTTGTTATTTGATCTGTAGTGGTAGAGGTGTGGAATAAGAGTTCATATTAAATATACTACCTTACTATGTGAATTACTTCACAAAACAGGCTTATTTGAAGTGGAAACTGTTTAAAACTGTTACCGATTTTAAGCTCCTAGCCAACCATTCTCGGTTACTCCTAGTCATTTGCTCACATCTAAGGCTAGCAGTCAGACAGGCAGACAAACTAAATTGTGCAGGCAAGTCCCTGTTGAGCATTAGTGTACAGAATGATTCAACAGAAACATAATCTTGCTTCTCAAAAATAGAATTAAATTATTTTGCTGGCTGAGCCATCTCAATGGAATTTTACTGTTATCTAGAGCTTTTCTTCTTCTGTGCAAGAAATGTTAGGTATGTGTGTTATTGGATTTTCCTGAAGGCACTGGAGGGTCTTTTAGGTGCTGTAGGATCTGATTTTCTGCTACTATGAGGTATTTCTGGTGCCTCTCTTGGATATCTTGCTTTACAGATTTATGGACAAGAATCTCCTGCAATAATCTGATTTACTGCATATTGAGTTAAAGAATTTTACAGTGCCATTTGAATGCCAAATTTAGTGCACTTTAAGGAATTTGATTATCGAGTAGTGCTATTTATATTCTGAAAAACAAGTACCTTTCACATACCACACATTGGATGCACAAAAGCAGCCTCACAAAATCATTGTTATTACCTAAGGCACAAAACCCAGAAAAATATTTACTACTTGTCATTTCTTCTGCTAGTGCTAAAGAGGCCTTGGCAATCTGATTTATCACTACTTTGTCTTATGTTAAAATCACAAAACTTACTTAAGCATGAACAGAGCAGAGCACATCTTTGTGCTGCAGGAATCTCCTCCTCTGGAAATGACAGTAAAGCTGCATCAGCAAGGCACAAAGCACAAACTAAAAATGCTGTTGAGAGGAGATGTTACAAGGTTGTATGATGCCATTCAGGTATGGCTGTTCTGCTTTAAAATGCAAGTCTGTAGTTCCACATTTGAGACCTCATTTTGTTGCTAGCTTTGAGATTTCTGTGCCATGCCCTGCTGGCAGACTAATGGTGATCTTGCTGCCAGTGTGAAACTGTAAGACTGATCTTGTCTAGACATTCTTCTCTCCACTCACACAACCATCATAGTCACACCTGCAGAAATGTAGTCATGAAACACATGATTAAAAAAAAAAGAACTTCCTGAAATTAGTTTTCATTTTTAACTGTCCATTAGATATGGATTGTTAAAAAGTAAAATTCATGGCATTCTACATTTTAATCATCACACTTCAGGAGTAAATATGGAATAATTTATCCTCAAATTTACTTGAATTGATCAAACGTATATACATTTTCATTATAATACATTATGTTTGGTTTTATTACATTGTGTAGCTGAAAGGAACACAAGAATTCTAGGTAACAGAGAATTCTGATACTGTATCTACTTTTGAAGAAGGTAGTTAGATAATATTCTTACTAGTTAGACTCCCAAAATAATAGGCCTTTGACAAGAAAATGCATCAAGTTTTTGTCCCTGCTTTTGACAAGAACAACACTAGCAATATCATTTCCATAGGCTTTAATGGACACTAATTACTTGCAGATTGTGATTCATTTCATTGTATTACTGCTATTATAGCAACCATTTTCTCTGCAGTAGAAAATGTTCTGCAGAGTTTCATTAATGTCTTAGGTTAAATGACAGTGTAGTAGGATGTTTTTGACCATTTTGGTTAAGAAAATATTTTTTCCAGTACGTACTGTTAATTATTATATTATGAGGGATGCAAATGATATGTTCAGACACTCTACAAATTATGTTTTAGCATATGCCTTAATAATGATGATCTCCAGAGGTTTTTAAATGTTTTTCATCTTTATGAAGGTGTATGGGCAAGTCTTCGTTCAAGCAACCGGTTTATCAACACGCAGACTCCATTCATTGACGTTGGTGCACGACTTGCAGGGAAAGATAACACTGCTTCCTACAGTAACAGCACTTTCCTGCAAAGTCAGCTTTTGAGAAGACAAGCAGCCCTGTATATATTTGGAGAAAAATCTCAGTTACGGGTAATGGAAAAAAATTGTTTTTATGTTAATGTAGTTTTTATTTGGCTTGAGTTTAATAACCCTAATGCCTTTACAAAACAATAAATAATATTCCACATAAGGTGGATAGATAACTCTCTTAAAGGGGTAAAGTCTTAAAAAAGGTTATTCCTATGCACAGAATAGTAACTAATGCAGAATAACAAGTAATGCAGTATAACTCATTATATTCTGTGTGTGTATGGGTGAAAATTAAACTGTGGTTATGTAATACCACAAAGTTAACATAAATAAAAACATACTAAATTATCTTAGAGAGCACTTAAATATCAGGCTCAAAGCCACAGAAATTCTGGGAGTAGATCCCTCTTGTCACTTTTGGTCAAGTACTGATCCGTAGTACAGCTAAGAGAAACAAAAATGTGTAGCAAACGACTGACTATAGGAATGGAGAAGCTTTTGTACAAGATAAGAGCACTCCATTAGGGAAAGAGGTGGCTAGGAAGAAAATACATTGCTGAGCAACAGAGCATCCAGGGAAGACTTCATATTTGGAAGTCACCATGTCTTCACTGTCTCAGCTGTCTCCCTGCATTGGCTTTGCAGGGAGCAAGGGCAACAGAGTTCAGGTCTGCTTGGCATAGCTCCTGGGATAAAGATGAATGATGGGACTTTGGGCAAATGGAGTGGCCCCTGGTGTAAGCAGCAGTGGAGCTTGCTACCCCTTTCAGAGACTGTTCAGAACTATTGTGCTGGAGTTCTGTATCTGCAAGTTCATGCTTTCAGAACTGCACTTAATTACGCCTAATGACATGCTACTATACTTTGATTCTGCTGACTACTGAAGTTAGCTGAATCATCATTTCAGTAATTTTTAGTTTAGGAAACATGATACAGACTTATTTTGTAATTTGAAGTGCAATTTTATTTTTCCCGATTTATTGAAATATGTTATGAAGCAAATGGAATGCTGTTAGTCAGGAAAGTGATTGCCAGAGAAGAAAACCTTCATTACTGTGGGCAATGTTTAAATTGACATGAAGCTAAATTGATGTGGACTAACACAGAAGTCTGTCCATCCTGATTTGATTACATGAAGAGGACTGTGATGTCTACAGTTTTGTACACCTCTTGGGATAGATTTTAATATGCAGCTTGGTAGAGATCAAGTACAGTCCAAGTTTAATTCTATGAAAGAGGAATCTCTGAAGAAAATTGAAACATTTTGCGGTGAAGCCCTTCAGTGATGCTTCGTACATGAGAATTGTTTCTCCTAATATTTTTCTCCATATTAGCTTTTTCATCATAGTTTTTTTTTGTTGTTTTTTAACTAGCTAACTTGATCTCTTAATTTAGTCCTCCTCTCTTACTGCTCATTTTCTAAACGCAGTAAGGAAAACAAAACAATAATTCTTCTAGGAAAACCTCTTGGAAATCCTATCAGGTATTCCAGTGTTCAGCTAAGTAATTTAGAGAAATATTAGTCTCAGTGTGCGGTGTCTGCTTAAATGAATCAGCTAATTTGCAGTCTTGGGGGTTACTGTTTTCTGCTTTATTGAGCTACTGAAATCTGTCCTGCATTGTTGGTATGTCAACAATAAAATTATTTTAATTTTTATTTACTTATTGTTAATTTGCTGTAAAAATTCTCAAGGAATTACATTATGTTACGTATAGATGTTATAATTACGTATAATTTTTTTACTCCTACTAGTAGTATTAAAACTAGTAGTATTAAAACTATGACTGCTGTGCAGTACATTCTGTTGTTATGAGTAATAAATGGATATTTTATTATGGTACATTTTGCAAGTGTTTAAGGATTTTTATTATTTTGGGCAGGTATTTAAACAGATTTTTAATTGGGAATTGGAGTATTATAGCAATAAAGTAGGCAAGACTTCGAGATTTTATGAGACTGTAAATGAAAAACATGCTTCCCTTTTTAATGACATCTGCTGTTGCCTTTTTCATGCAGGGTTTCAAACTTGATTTTGCTTTGAATTGTGAATTTGTTCCTGTTGAATTCAGTGACATCCGACAGACAAAGGCAAGCTTTAAAAAGCTGATGAGAGCTTGTGTTCCCAGCACCATTCCTTCAGATTCTGAGGCCACATTCCTTAAAGCTCTTGGGGAGTCAGAGTGGTTCTCACAGGTAATTTATATGACAGGTACTTCTTATAATCTGTAATACAACACAAATTTCAGGCTCTTCTGACAGAGAACTATTGTGTTCTAGCCAGCTGTTCTTTTGTCAGTATCATTATTTTGCATACTACCATTCTGTTGTTACATTAGCGTTACTATTTTAATACAATCATAACATTTACAAAGGTTGGAGGCATTTTTTACAACATTATTTATGGTTTTTAACGTGGAAAACAGAAAAGTAGAGATGGCCATCTATATAGATTTATGCTGTTGATTTTAACTGGATTTTTTGTTATTTTATATATTTTTCAGAAAAAGTATGTCCTTTTGATTTTAGAACTGGTATTTGACTCCTCACACATGTTCCCATCCTGTATTTCTGTATGCACAAGTATTTAGAAAACAAGCTAGTATCTGGTATCTGTTGTGGGATATGGGGAAGTTTTTGCAGGGGAGAATGGATTTTGTGTGTGTGGTGTGTGTGTGTGTGTTAATCTGTTCTGTCTGAACCTGTTCCTTTACTTCCCTTACATAAAGATTAGCCAATTGAAGGCAAGACTTGGGAAGTAGGTTTGCTAGATTCATATGAAGAAGCATGTGGGAAAGTCTGCTCTTCTAAAAAAATCTAAAACCATTTTAATTATAATAAATGCTTTTAAGAGTTACATGTTATGTTTGGAAGCCTCTGCTGAATAAATTTTTCTCCAGTGAAGTTAGTTATAGTAAAAAGAATAGATTCTTCTGCTGATTTCTTAAGGAGAAAATACATGTGAGTAACATAGTATGACAAAACCAGTAAGCATCATACAGATTTTTGTTTCTAATAACAGTGTGAAGACTCGTAATAAGAGAAAATTGCTCAAATTCACCTAAGTTTTTAACCTGCTTATACCATGTGTGACTCTCATGTGTGAATCTCATTGAAATTCATTAACCCTTCCCAGAGAAATTAACTAACCTGTCTGCTTAAGGAACCCCAGCATCACTGCATAATGAATATAAGAATGCAAATAATGTCTCCTCTTTCTATATATTTTAGCTGGCTCAAAAGCTAAGTATAAGAAACACCGTGTAATCCATCTATTTCCAGACTGTGGAACTGGGATTTTTCTGTTTGTTTTTATGTGTGTGATTGGTTTGCTGCAGTTGTTATTATATTCATTTCCAACTTCCATGAGCTTGAGCATTAGAAATATTATCTTGCAAATATCTTATATGGATTCTCCCACAAAAGTACTTCCTGACTTTATGGAACCTTAACATTTCACAGGAAATTATTTCAGTGTTAAGCCAGGATGGAATTTCTCTACGATAAATCTGTCAACTGTGTTGTTCTCATTCTCCTTTTTTATGACAGCTGTTTTATTACACTATTCATTGGTTTTAATAGTTTAAGTTCCTATCTTCAAATCTTTGCTTAGTTTTGTTTCGGTTTAGATGAAAATCCTGAGATTTACATTTTATACCTTTTTAATCTGTTTCATCATTGCATTTCTCTGTGCTGTTTGCATTATAGAAAACATTTTAGTATTAATTGTTTAAAAATTCAATGTTATAGTAACATTGTTATATAGTTATATAGTATATAGTTACTATATAACTATAGTTATATAGTAACATTGATATATTATAATATCTGGCAATTTATCTTACACCTGAGTATGTTACTTACTTGTAATACTTTATAGCTTCATAGGATAATGCAGTTGGGTGTGATCATCTCTGAGCTCCTGGAAAATGGTTCTTCTGTTATGGTTTGTTTGGAAGATGGTTGGGACATTACTGCACAAGTAAGCTGCTATTAAAACCTTGAACTATCTAAATATTAAGAAAAAACAGGCAATACTTTTTTCTACAAGTGACTGATAATTTGGCATAACATGAATAAATTTGCCTTGTGGCAGTAGAGAAGAAACTCGTATGCATGAATTCTTGCTTTCATTTGCAAATCACAACATGAAAGGGTTCCTCAAAATTAATTTGTTCCAAAGCTCTTGATGGACTTAGAGTTTCAAGGCTTAGAAATAAAATATGTCTTCTTGCATCTGACCATGTGTAAGAATGAAAGTTGAAAGTTGACACAACATGTTTATCTTTGTAAACACTACTACACTTGAAACACAGGAGGGAAGGAGGGGAATTCCTTCTCTTGCCGTTTGCTTTCCATAAATGAATTTGGGAGACTGCACACAGGGAGATAACTAAATTTGTGCCAGAGTGACTTAACAGATCACCATAAGAGATAGCTCTGTGAAACAAACTATAAATTGGGTGAATGGAGACCCCTTGTATTGTTTAATGGATACATTGTGTCCAAGTAGTTGCTTCATAATTCAGAAGATAAACACAGATATCAAGAATTCTATTAAATAAAATTCTAGTGAAATACAAGTAAATAAAAATTCCAGGTGCAGCATCCTGCTACCAGGTAAACAAAGCCACAAAGGAATGTTAACATATTTACTAGAATCATTGTCAAACAGTGAGGGAAAGTGAAGGGTACACGGATGGAAGGGAGAGAAGTCTCTACTGCATTTACGTCTCATGACATTCTGTCTGTAAAAACAGGCTGAAGTTGGCTGGTGAGCACCACAGCATGGCAACACTGCAGGAACTCTGAAGTCACCCTCAGGATCAATCTTTAACACATTTTTTGCTGAGATATCTAATACTATTTTATAAATATTTATTATCCTTACTTTATTAAAAAAAAAGTGGGTTTATTTCAAATGTAATGTAAATATGGTAAGCATTATGATTTCCGACATCTATAGTTGCTCAGGTTTGACTTTTACAGATATTGCTAGTCTCAGTTTAACAAAAGTTTTTTCATATGTTATGTTATTTGGTTTGTTTTATAAAAATATTTATTGTATGTGGTAAAGTATTTGTGGTTGAGTTTATATGAAGGTTTTTCTTTCCTTGAACTATAAACAGATTATGGATTATCTATATTCATTGATTAACGTATTGTTCTAAATTCTGTCACCCTTAACACAATGTCTCTTGTGATTTAGATAGTATCTCTGGTGCAGTTACTCAGTGATCCCTTCTATAGGACACTTGAAGGCTTCCAAATGTTGGTGGAAAAAGAATGGCTCTCCTTTGGTCATAAATTCAGTCAACGTAGTAATCTGACACTCAATTGTCAGGGTAGTGGATTTGCTCCTGTTTTCTTACAGTTCTTAGACTGTGTGCATCAGGTAAGTCAATCTCAAGCTAGTTCTAATTTACAAGAATTGATAGATAACTGCATAGATACCACTATTTCAGATGTAATAGATAATGATTTGAGAGAAGAGTAGTAAAGCTACTCCAGGTCTTACTAAAGTGACTGGATTTCACCTCAAGAGGTAGGATGCTTGCCTAGAGGAGTCTGAGACATTCACACAAAGAGGAGAGGTTGGGATTATGGATATTTTCAGGTTATATATGCATTTATTTCAAGTAGTCTTCTAAGCTTAAGACTGGCTAGTGGCAGTCTGCAAATATATTTATCCAGAAGGAATACTGGACTACATCTACTCCAAAGTAGAATCACAAATGTCTATTTAGTTGCAGGGACCTCAGCACCAGCTGCTTTAGTTTGTTTGTCTACTCCTTTTGCTCTGCATTACTTGCTTATGTAGACATAGCCTACCCTGGAAAGAGTTGTACTGTAATAAATCTTAGAGAGATGCCATATCCATGCATACCTGTAGAGTATTTTTTTTCAAGTCCAGAGATCACAGAAACTTGGGGGGAAAAAAAGGTTTATCCAGAACAAAGGTAAAAATGAAATTCAAGGATTTTAGTTTACTGATATAACATAAAATGTACCATGGTTTCTTCATGGCAAAATCATTGGTATTTCTGTAAGTAAAGTTAATCATCCTGTCTTTAAAAGTTTTATCTGGTTTTAGAAAAAACCTTTAAGCAAAATGGCTTACAATCCTATTTAGAATGCAACTCTGAGTAAATTTTCTGGAAATAGATTTAAGATTAGTCTTCTAATTGGCTACAGTACTGACTTACCAAATTAACCATTATCGTTTCAATGTACGAGGTACAGTAAGAAAGTCACTATGGAGCCAGTATGTGCATTAAATATCATGGGTTAAACTAAAGATACGTAGAAAACAAATGAAGCACTGATTCCTAAATTAGATCTGCATCATCTTGTAAAAAGTCATTGTTTATGCCAGTATCTCCAGGTGTCAGCTGAGCTATTAATGAAAAATCATTCTTTCACAATAGCAGCATCTGGCAGATACACTCTCTACTTCTAAGAAGACTGAATTTATGAAAGTGATTTCAGTGAAGGAAGCTTTCCTTATTTTTCTTCTGTATATATTTGCTGATTTCTTAAATAGAATTAAAATGGAACTGTTTTCTAGAACTGACTTCTTTTAAGCTCTGTAAGGAGCTCTGTTACAGCATCTTGTGAAACAGGAGGTGAGTGTGCTAGTCCCATGGCAGAAGTATTCAGTTATTCCAGTGTTTGCAGGACTGGACTCAGGGTGATTACTAGCACAGGGTATTTTTTAGTACTGTATTCTTATTTAAACTAAGTAAATATTGAAATATAAAGGGATTACAAAATCAAAATGTATTGGAAAACTATGGATGTCTGATACAATTATTGGAAAACTAAGGGAGGCTGGTATAAGTGTAAGATTATTAAATACAATTAGAAGATATTTAAGTTAACTGGGAAAATTGTGATTTGAAAAATAAATTATAAAATACTGAGTTTTCCTAAACAAAGTAGAAACACCTATTGGGTTACTCAGGTTTTAAATATTTATATATGATGGAGATCAAGTATTTTAAAAGATGATGCATTTGTAATTTTCAAAGATACCTTTGTCCCTGTTGACTTGTCTTCCTAGGTGATACCTTTTGAAATTGTACAGTGTGAAACATTGCTTCTAATTTACATGTAAATTTTAATTATAAACATGAAAATCAATAAATTAACTGAAATGGCACCAAAGAGTTATCAGAAAGAAACCCGATATTAACCTCAACCTGAGTGGTTACATTCCCTGTGGTAATAAAAATGTCTCTCTTATGTTTATTTTGAATTGCTTAAATGAATACAAATATTTTCTCCTATGTTAAATTTATCAATTCTGATGCTGGAGCTATATTTTATCAGGAGCTTTTTCCTCAGATAGCTCATCCATGCTTTAAGTTTTGCAGTCTGCACTGCAAACAGGTCAATAACAGTAGACAGTTCATGTAGCTGTGGAATCTTTCCAATTTCCAAGTGTGCTGCAATCAGCCACAACCATTAAAACACATCTGTTTATATACAACAGTAACTACAAAACTCACCTTTATCAAAGAATTGTTTAGATAATAGCTGCTTTCACATAAAAAGTAAATTTAGATTACTGTAACTTCCAGTTTCTTCTAGTTCCAGAAATCTCAGAAATGGAATCACTCACAACACGTAGATTTCTGACACAATTTTAGTAGGAGCTTATTCTTGCAACTCTTCAAATGTATTAAAGTATATGTTGGACCCTGTATAAGTTATGTCAAATAGCAGAATGTAGCCCTTCCTTATTACCATATATTAAAGAAAACATTTCCCAACACAAGTGCAAAATATATGCTAAGCCACTTGTAAATGTGTGAATAGGTTTAAAGCAAAGCATAAATAGGTATATGCAAAGCTTTTTGGATTTCAGCTCAAATGTACGTTATGTCATTTTTTAACAGAATTAGTGTACTCTCATTATGTTCTGATCTAATATATGCCAGAAAAAAATACTTTCTTTTTTATAAGGAGAACTAAAAAGTTACTTTGTCCACAAAGTTGAACTCTTGAATTTATTATAGAAAAAAATTCTGCTCTTACTAAAAAGTGCAGGAATGTAGTCATGTGTATCAGGGGAGAAGTGGGGATCAAGTAAGTATGGGTAAATTGGACTGAGATATCTTACAAGTATCTTAGTATTTTAAATGCCTAGCCACAAGCTAATATTGAGATATGATAACAATAAATTCTCTGACTGAAATGCTGTGTATGTGTTTATAGGTCCTTTCAAGGGATTTTCCTGTCACTGTTGTGGTTTGGGTAGATAACCTTTCCTAGCTAAATGCATATTTGTTTTCTTTATTTAGCTGGTTGGTTTTTTTCAGCTGGCACATGTAAAAATCTTAACGTCAAGGAGCTTCAAGTAGTCTAATACCAGTATCCATAAGTAACAAAAAAACCCCTATTTCTCTCTACTGATAAGTAGAGATTAGAGAGAAAAGATGGAATGGGAATATGAGAGGGGTGGGAATGCCAAATACAAGACATGGGAAGATTGCAGAACTAAATGTATTTTACAAGTTTCATGTGAAACTAGTGGGACATATTTCAAATTTGAAATTCAGTCAGTGATTTCTTTTTTGATTGTAAACTGTACTTACTTCCATTGTAATTGGGAATTTTCAGTTACTTACCATGCTTAATTCTGAAAATAAAGATTACAATGCACAAATCTACCTAAATTTTAAGTTAATATATTAAATTTTTGTGAGCAATACCTCATCAAGAGTAACTTCAGAATCTTGAACCTTTCATTATTATCAAACATAAATTGCACATATAATCAATAATTAATGTTAAACAATTTTTCCATGAATACTAAACTTTTGGCTTAAAATCTTACACAAAGCTTTTTCTGATAATATTAAAGAGGAAGTAATTTTGAAGAGCCAACTGTCCCACATTGTTATACTCTGATAATGTTGTCTTCTTGTCTTGTCTTCTTAAATATCTACTCCTGACTTACATTGGAGACATTCACTGAATTTGATAGATCTCAAGGATAACTGAGGATAACAAATGAAGATGTTACATTGTTTTTACTGTTTTAAAATAGTAATGGCAAGGCACCTCTTTAGTATGGTTTTAATTTTTTTCATACTGTAGTATTTTGGTGCATGTTTTGAAAAGGAAGAAATATGTAGACTAGCAAGTACTTCAGAAATTGTCTGGTTTGGTAATGGTAGATAGAATATCATTTACATCATTAAATCTGCATGTCTGCTACATGGGGTTCTGAGCAATAGTAAGAAGTCCACTGCCAAGTCTTTCAATTAAAGTTTGATTTCCAGCTACAGCCAGGATTAGCATCTTTGCCTATGAAGTTACATGTTTCATGAGTTACCATAAAAGATTTATATCCAGTTTGATTACTTTGAAGAATAATGGGTTTTGTACAGAGTATAACACACACTGCTTATTACACAGTGTACCCTTTCTGCTCTAAAATATTTTTACAAAAATATTGAAGTATTTTTGTGTACAGAGAAGACAGTTGCCTTATCTTAATATCCTTCCCCCCCTCCCCCCTTTTTTTTTTAGATTCATAACCAATACCCTACAGAGTTTGAGTTCAATCAGTATTATCTAAAGTTTCTGGCTTTTCATCACATATCAAATCGATTTAAAACATTTCTTCTGGATTCAGACTATGAAAGATTAGAACATGGTAAGTGTAATGTTTGTTTATTACATACTGGTTGTGTAGTGGTTGGTATTTTTCTTGTCACTGTTTGGTTTGCAAAAATTTGTCTAGTTTGAGATGAGTCAGTAATTGGATGGTGAGAATGTAATGAAGTTCATTTTAGAAATATGAAGGAAAATGGAGAAGGAGAGCATGTAGAATTTTCTGAATGAATAATTCCTGAGCCATGCCATGAATGAGGCTAAGATATAGTGGAAGAAATTAGTGCTGTACCTCAGGGTTTAGATATTTAGAAATTTTGAAATTTATCCATTTTGTTATTTCCCCTACTAAATACCTTATTTCAACAAAAACAAGTCCTTGGAAATCCTTTAGAGAATGAGGTTTCAGGAAGGGAAAACCTTTCAACCTCTCACTTCTTTCTCTTGCATTCTCTTCAGTGTTTCTCTTATTTTATATTTACTTTTTACTCCCATCTGTTGAATGTAATCTTACTGGTTCTAAGGCCATAACTACCCTCAGAATCCTCTTCATAAGACTTCACAACTACAGTTTAGGTTGTTCTTGGAAATTGTTCACTAAGCAAAACAATGAAGTGGTTGAAATTCACTGCTTTGTGGGGTGTTTCTCATGGCATATGGTCAATTTTAATGCTTTTCTTCAAACTGTGGAACAAACTAAACTTGAGTAATCATTTTATTTCAACAAGAGTTAGTTTCCATTATTTACCTTAATTTGAACAAAATGAAGGAGTTGAAGTCAATGACCTCCTGTGGTTCCATCCAACCTGGATTCTTGTATGGTTCTATAGAGTTGGGGGGCGCAGGGATGGAAATGTGTTTTATTATTTAGTTGGTTTCACATACCATTTAATATAATGCAAAATCCTGTTTCCAGTAGTGTTTGGATCAACTATGTCCTTCCAAAGTTACTTCAGATAGAACAACTTGTTTTCACTAGCCTCATACGTTTCTCCCTAAATGAGTAGGCAAGTAATTTCCGTGAAGGTGGTCCAGCAGATTGGGAGGACTGCTAACTTGGGGCAAAATCGGTTAGCAGGGCTTGTTAATCTTCTAGGTCAGTGTGGATGCAGGCAGAAAGCTCCTAAAATTCGTAAAAATTCCGAAGAATATTCAAGTATTTCAGTAGATTTAAGAACAGGTTTATAAATGTAATGCTACTGGGTATCTTTCATACAAAAACTATATTTTGCCAATTTGTGACAGAGTGGCAATTGCAAAGCACAGCAGTTGCTTCATCAAATACTATCTTGTTGCACTGGCATTTGATTGTAGATTTTACTGTGCATTTTGTCTGTGAAATTCCTTTTAGTTATGCTTTTAGTGTTTGTTATGTAGTGTCATAAAGCTATCTTTTTGCTGCTATTGTTTTCCTTAGGGACATTGTTTGAAGATAAAGGAGATAAACATGCCAAAAAAGGAATTTGTATTTGGGAATGTATTGAAAAGATGCATAAAAGGAGCCCTATTTTCTTCAATTACCTCTATGCCCCTGCTGAAATAGAGGTATGATTTTTAAAAAATCAGCATGTGGTTTGTTATTCTGGCCTAAAACCATTCCCCCATGTCATGTCTCTACACATCCTTGTAAAAAGTCTCTCTCCAGCTTTCCTTTAGGCACTCTAGGGGTACTGGAAGGATGCTATAAGGTCTACTCACAGTCTTCGTCAGGCTAAATAACCCCATCTTCCTCAGCCTGTTTTCACAGGAGAGGTGCTCCATCCCTCTGATCATCTTCATGGCCCTCCTCTGGGCTGGTCCAACATCTCCCTGTCCTTCTTGTCTTGGGGGCTCCACAATTGGTACAGGAGAAAGCAAGAGGGGGACAGTAGTGTTTTAGGATGTGCTTTAGCTGTCTTTGTTTTAGAGAAACATCTGTTTTCTCTATAGAGCCATCACTGTGATGAATTTGGAGTTTGATGGGATGCTTGTTCACTGTATCTTTTATTTTGCTGTAAGCAGTATCCTGATTAGTAAGTACCAGGAGTAGCTTTTGATAGTGTTTCCTTTTTCCCTTTTTTAGAAGAAACTATTTTTCCTCATATGAAACGGTGTCATAGTTTCAGAATTAGTAATAATAGCAGAATTAGTCATTATGACTGGGCATCACTCTTCAGACTTTAAAATTGCTTGTTCACCTGAGGCAATAATTCCCTACAAGTAAGACAGATGCAAACTGAAAGTCCTAACATAATTTTTTAAAAGGAAAAAAAAAAAGATACTAAGTGATCTGTTTTAAAACTACAGGCTGCTTACCTCATTTTACTGTTTTTTTTCCAAGTGGCATGTCCACCCATGTTATACAGCCTGGCTCCTTTCTCTGATGGTAAAGGCTCTTGGATTTTCTGCTGAATAAAACTGAAGGGTGATTGCTATGGAATGCCTTGTGTATCTTTAACAGGAAGCACAAACACTGTGAGGGTACCACCTGCATATGCTGAATTCGTGTTCTTGGTAGGCATGTCATTTAGTAGAAGGATAAAAAAAAGCAGTATATTCCCAGGTATATTCACCCAGTGCATGTACTGCTCAGTGTAGAATAATCAAGAATATACAAAAATTGTGTTGTATTGTAAGTCTGAAACTAAACAGACTTTGTTGTTTTAATAACATTTTGTTTCAAATAGGCATTGAAACCAAATGTAAATATGTCCAGCCTCAAAAAGTGGGATTATTATGTAGAAGAGATTTTGGCTACAGGTCCTTCCTATGACTGGACAATGGTAACTGCAAAATGCAGTGTTTCAGAGGAAACTGAGCAAATGGATGGTTCAGTTTCTCAGACAAAGAGGAAAATAGTGTGGCCGTGTTACGATGATGTTAAAAAAATACAACCTGATGCCATCAGCAGCCTCTTAAATGTAAGTACCTGTGTTACACAGAAAAATAAGTTATCTCATGCTTGTGAACTTTGTATTTACTTCTTATGTAAATTATTTCTTTATAGATATACTGTTACTAAGGGACCATGATGGGTGTCAGAACAGGTATTAAGTAAAACTGATCTTGAGAATTGATAGTTGGTCTGGGAATCAATCATACAAGGCCTGTGTTGATTCTGAATTAACACTTTTCTGGAGTACACTTCAAGTGTAGCTAATAACTGTGAGAAAGCCAGATTATTTTTTTCACTGTCTTTTTTAAATAACTAGGTAGGGACCATAACAAATTTTTAGGTTTTTTTATAAGAAGTGCAGAAAGTTATTTTAATTTTTGAGTCTAGATTACTTGGCGTCTTCTATGCTGTTTAAAGTAAGCGTGTTATAACATAATGAACACCCAGATACAGACTGATCTGAAAAATGAATGTGAGACTTGGTGAGTTGAACAAGTGGGAGGCAGATGCTCAAACATAAACTGAACATTTTGCCCCAAATCTCTTAAAAAATTTTCCCTGATTGCTCTTAGCTTACTCATGTTTACTAGAACCCAACTCATATATTTAGATTCATCAGAATATTTTGGTACTTGAAATAGATACTTGATTTTGACTTTTTTGGCCTCATATAGGTTTTGTGCTCTATTCATTAAAAGATGGAAGAGGATCCCATTGCCATTATTACTGCTGTAGTTGTATAGAATAATTTAACATCTGTATTTTCTCAAACATTTATTGGTTGCTTATAATTAATTAACAGTCCTGATACTTAATTGATAGTGCAGGAAAATGGCTTCCTGGCCCTATTGTTTGAAGCCACATGCATAGAGAATCACAGAATCATTAAAATTGGAAAAGACTTGCAGGATCACTGAGTCCAACCATAATCCAACTACCACATCCACTAAGCCTGAAGTGCCACATCTAAATGCTTCTTGAAACCACCAGGGATGGCAACTCCACCACCTCCCTGGGCAGCTCATTCCAATGCCTCACCTCTCTTTGAGTAAAGAAACTTTTCCTAATATCCAACCTAAACCTCCCCTGGAAAAACTTAACTTAAACCCATTTCCTCTCTTGCTGTTGCTAGTTACTTAGGAGAAGACACCAACACTGGCCTGTCTACAGCCTCTCTTCAGGTAGTTGTAAAGAGCAATAAGATCTCCCCTGAGCCTTCTCTTCTTCATACTAAATAACCTCAGTTGTTCCTCATACAGCATGCCCTCTGTACCCCTTACCAGCCTCGTAGCTCTTCTCTGGACATGCTTCAGAACCTCAGTGTTTTTTTATACTATGGATGCCATTGGCCTTCTTGGCCATCCAGGCACACTGCTGACTCATGTTCAGCTACCATCCACCAATAGTTCCAGATCCTTCTCTACCAGGCAGCTTTCCAGCCACACTTCCCCAGGCCTGTAGAATTGGTTGGAGTTATTGCAGGACCCAGCACTTGGCTTTGTTAAACCTCATCCCATTGATCTAACCTGTCCAGATCTCTCTGCAATGCCTTCCTACCCTCCAGCAGATCAACACTTTTGGGTACACATCACCATGATTTTTATTTTGAAAAATATTTGCAGACTTGACTTTACACTGAAACTGGAATTATGGAGTCTAATATTGCAGGAAAGCTGAGGTATGTTTTGTGTCACCAAACTCACCCAAATCAAAGATGATTCTTTATCAAAGTCTTAAAAAAAGGAAGTTTCTGAATGGATTTGCATCCCTGAGGACAGACTTGCAAAAAACAAAACAAAACAAAACAACCTTGTAAAATATCCCTTCAATCAAAAGGGCCAGAATTTCTCAGAGCTTAGAATTGTACAAATGCAAATAAAAAGCAGTCTCTCAGCAGGGGTCATATCAGGGATTCTTCAGCAAAAAAAGCAGAGAGCTTTCATATCGGATAACTAGAAGCCATAAGTATATTAGGAATATAGCAACAGTGTTCTGCATTTCTTCCTGTGGTGCCTTGAAGCAGGAGCAGAGCTCTGTGGCTGACTGTAGGGTTGAGATGACTGACTGGGAGTCAGCATCCCTGCTTGCTGTAACCTGTGTCTTGGACTAATTTCTAACAAGAAGAGCTGAAATCAGATCCCTGACTTCCTTTGCCATGGGCTCTCCTCTGCTGTTTTGTGCTTCTGTCACCACAGGGTTAATTCACTATACCCAAATTTCCAGCGAAACTATCCCACAACTGTGAGAAACTGCCATGTAACAGGGAAATTAGCCATATTATATTCCAAAGATATGTGGGTCAGGTTTTATAGAGTTGAAATGTTATTTGTGAATTAGATTATAGTAATAAAAGATAGCAGTAGACAGGAACATGTGGAAAACTTTGAAGAGGTTATATAAAGGTTACAAAAATATGCTTCTAAGTTTAAAAAGCAAATTGAACTTTCTTTTAAAACAAGTTGTTAATTTAGGGCTGTTGCTTATGTAGGAGAAAGACCTCTCTTTAATCTTAAATCCATTGAGAACGTGTTGGCATCCCAAAAATTTTTGAACTGAGACCATACTTAGCAATGGTAAATTATTATGGAAGAATGATTCTTCCTTAGTTTATAATGATAAGCCCAAATATGTTTGTTCTAAAGATATTTTTAATTTGAAAACTAGATAGTGTTCTTTAGGAGTTAAGGTTGAAACAAGAAAAGATACTGAGTGTCTTAGTTCACAGTTTTCTTTGGTAGAACATGGTGTTCTTCTATCAAAAGCAAAAGGTGTAATTTTTTAGCAATAAATGTTCTAATGTGCTTTGGGTACATAATCCCCTTGTACCCATATCTGTAATCACATGCATGTGATGGCTCTATGGTTTCCATAAATCCTTATGTTCATGAGTTTTATGGAGTTGGCCAATTTTCACATTTTAATCATTTAGTCCTAATTGAAGCCTTTTATAAGATCATCAATAATAAAATTTATTTTAAATTATTCCTGTATAAACTTCTGTGTAAATCTTCTCAATTCACTTCTATGACATCAGAGGCAGCCAACAAATAAGAATCTTAACCATTCTGTGATACATGCCTGGTTACTGGTTGTATTAGAGGTTATAATCTGCCAACATTCCAGTGGAAGCGCAAATCCAATGCTTGAGTGCAAACACATCTCTGCTGTATCCCACTAATATGCTAATGTTGCTAAAAAGCTATTCACTCCCCAGGATTTAATAGGAAATTCTGAGATAGGCTCAGATTCTGGTACTTCTAGTGAGAGATGAATCTGTATGTTCTATTCTTACAAATAAGCAGTCATATCGCTTAACATGAGATGACAATTGCTCAGAGAGGCAAACTCAAAGATGATCATACTTCAGTACATGTCAGTCACTCAGATTAGCTCTGCCATTAAGTATGTGACATTAGGAACTAAAGCTATATACAGGGTCAATGAATAACCAGCAAACAATACAGCAAACAAAACAATCAAAATAGCACTTCTGGTTGTGCGCTGGTTTATAACTCTAGTTTTTGTGCCCAAAAGACTTCTCCATCCAAGTGGACCATGAACCAAAAAGTTTGTTTCAAATGTTCAACAACTAGTCATGTAAAACTTGTTGCACATTTAAGTCTGATCAAAGCAGCAGTTCAGTCACTGGATATACATTTAGCATCTTTCCATTAGTAGTCAAAGTCTCAGAAGCCTCCCAGACCAGGGGTTGAAGAGAAAATATTGTCAAGAAAGGACATCCAAAACACTGTGCTCTGTAATGTAGGACTTGGTCCTGATTGTCTGTGTGTGTGCTCAAACACTTTGTGGATACAAAGGAAGTGAACAGTCTCTACAGTTCTGGAGTGTCTGCAGAATTATCTCATCTGTACCACTCAAATAGTACAAAGCAGACTACCTAGCAGATCTTTTAAAAGGCATAGTAGTGCTAATTGCTCGTTATTACTAATACAAGGAAATGGATATTCATACAATTGTATATTAGCATTTCTTTTTATACTTGCTGATTTCTACTCCTTCAGAACTAGGCAACAGGAGATGAACAAGAAAGATAAATGTAAGGAATTCTTCTTTCGAGGAAATGCAGCTATTCATAGGCCATTGCACACATGGAAGGAAAGAAATCATGCGTTTTCAGTGAAATTTAGAACTGAAGGGGCAAGACTAAATCTTAAAGATTTATTGCCATGTAAGTTTTTTACATGGGGTTTATTAAAGGAGAATTTATTCCTAACTTCTCAAGTTATATATTTGAGACTGCTGAAAGTTTTTTGCTTTAAGTTCTGGAAGCACTGTTCATTGTGGAGCCAAAAAAGAAGGAATGTGACCCAGTTGCTAAGTTACAACTTTCAGTTACTTCCAGATTCTGCAGAGAAAGACTCATACTCAGAAGTCAAGACTAGGGCAGAAAGAGAATTATCAGATTAAAGCCTGACAAACTTCTAGCACTAAAGAGCTTGTATCCTTTTGCAGGAATTGAGAAAGCCTTTAATATGAAAACTCTGTGGTAAATTGATTCGGTTGTATGTATCCCATCAGGAAGTGTTGTACATTCAGCACTTTGAAAGAGGAACAAGTAATCTGGAGAAGCCTTTAATCTGACATGTGTTCATCATTCCTTATTTTTGTATCTACCTATGAATATACTCCAAATAAAACTATTCTGATTCCACTTCTTGGCAGGAAGAGTCCTATAATACTTAAAGTATATGTAGCTTTCAACTGTCTTCAGTATTTAAAACTGTTTTTTTTTAAAGTATTTAGAAAAAAATTATTTTTGGTCAGATTGTTTTCATACCTTAAAATATAATGATTTTCTGTAAGTCTTTCTATCAATAACAAATTGTTAAAGAAACTTTCATTCTAAATGGCCACTAGGAGTTGGACAATATTGTTAAACCTATTTTAACCATTTGGTATAGTAGAAGTAAATAAATTCAGAGACTTACTCTCTCCTTTGAAAATAAGTGTCTTTTGTATAACATGGGAATTCTCTGTCCTATAGCGATTATTTTGTTCCATCATCAGTTCTTAACTGGCTTTGCAAAATTGAGGTTTTAATTTGTTTTTGTTAAGAATCAGATTTTCATAATGTTACAGCTGTTGAAAATGAAAGTATAGAAAAACATAGAAGTACAGCAAGGAATATGGACCATGCATCAAAGTAATGACAATGAGCGTTTGGGAGTAACTAATGAAATTGCCTCTTTTTATTTAATTTTGCATGTACTGTCATTGTAACAGGAAATAACCCTAGCTGGAGGTTATCAACATAGGTCATATTCCCAAGTTCCACAACAAGAACATGTTGTTACAGTTTGCAGTCCAAATTGAAAAAAATCTTTGTTTCATTTCCTTCTTTTATTACAGCTTTATATCACATTTTATAAACCAGGGTAAATGTTAATATTGGCAATGTACTGTGTTGGTGTCAGAATTTGTTCTTTGTAAATATTTTTATAAAATATAGCCTATCCTTGTCATTGTTGTGTTTCTATTATGGCAATTGGTGTTGAATTGTGTGTGTTCAGGAGAATCAGCAGAGAATTGAGAGCACAGTGGCTCCTCGGAATGGTGAAGTGCAAGAAGAGTGATGTGACTTGATTGTCTTTGACTGCTGAGTCTGGTAGACTTCATTTTGTAGCTGGTTTGACGGAGGTTTTTGTACTAGAAAACATAAGTTTCCATATAAGTTCCCTAAAATGACTAGGAAATGGTTGTGTAAAAATGATTTCCAGTAAGTGATCAGTTAAAAATGTTTATCCTTAAGAAAACCCTTGCTATTTGTTTCAGGAAATTGAAAGGTTGGAGAATAAATTAAATCAGAACCCAGAAAGGTGGCAGCTTTTATGGGAAAGGATCAAAATGAATATAAAGGATGACACTAGGCAAGACAATGTAAGTAGTAAAAGAACTTATCCAATAGAATAATTCCATTCCTGCTTTTTAGATTACCTAGGGCACTGACAAAATCCCTATGTTTCTTGAAGTAAAATACTGCTTTTGAAAAATAGATTATGTTGTTCTAACCCACGATACTGGCTTTGCATTTCTGCATGTAGAAAGATATGTTTATACTTGTGCTGTACAAACAAAACATACAAACAAAACAAGATGAGCATTTTACTAATACACAAACATATAACTTATACATTTAAAAGGTTGTTGAAATACAAAAAAACATCAGTTTCTGAAAGCAGCCAAAGGGATGTAACAGAGTTTCAGAGATGAGTAAGGGTGTTTCCATGTTTAAAAGGAATTTGGAAATTGTAGATTTTAGTGATGGTAGCTGGTATTCATGCTTGTATTTTTGGTTCATGACTGTGGTAAAAAGAATACCTGATAGTCCAGGTAGTTTCTAAGTCTACGGCTGCCTCTTTGATATCTACATGCACTAGGAGGAATGTTGGATACTGCTTTTTATGAACTTTCTCTATAAACTTAACCTTGTGAGTTACCTCCTCAAGACTGTACCCTAACTCTCCAGCTTCATGTGTTTGTTCAAATTTGCCAGCCTCTGGCAGTGGTTTGCAGTGGTTACTTCCCAGCACTACTTTGTCCTTTGCTGTCAGAAAAGCAATCTGTTTTGTCAGAGTTATTGAAGTTCGCTTTATACCCTAGATACATTCAAGATGAAAAAAGTTTTAAGCTAGCAGAGCAGAGGATGGTTTTTATTGTATTGGAGGCAGAAAAGAAAATGCAAGTATAAAAATGTGATATCAGTCTCATGTCTTAGCTATTATTTAAAGAACTCTAGCTCTAGGATGTTGTAATTTAGATTATGACCAAATACAGCTAAAATGGTGTGGATCTATAAAATATTTCTTGTAAACTGCCTTCTTTTTCCTTCACTCCGTTCCTTCCCTTCCTTCCCTCTGAAACTCAGATTTATTGTTGACTAGTTTTAGATGGTTCTGAGAAAGCCAAGCAAATGTTCAAGATTATGTCACTGGAGCATACAAAGCTTTGCTAAAACACTGATTTCTCACACCATGTGAATGCTTCTGCTCAAGAAATTCATTGAGTTGCTGTCCTTTTGGCCTCTTTTTTGGGGCACCACTGACTTGTATTATGAAGATTTATTTGGCTACATAATAATTCAAAACTGACATGTTGTACCATGTATTATCAGCATTATGCTTAGATAGTCTCACAATGCCAGACACATTGTGTTACCTATTTTCTTTTATTTTCATCTTTTTTAGCTCCGGAGACATGCTTCTGGCTCCCCAGGGATGATGTCAGCTAATCTACATTCCTATCAAAAGAGGTCTTTGTTGGAAATACCTGACAGTGGGCTGGGTGAGGAACAGAATGCAAGCATCTCTCCCTCTAATGGAGTAGATAGAAGAACAACTACACTGTACAATCATTTCACATCAAAGAATGATGAAAATAGGTAAACTGAATAATCCCAGTGTGTATGAACCTTATATTAGACTGGTACAAGTCTTTGCCTGGGGGGGGGGGAAACTTTCATAGTCAAAGAATGACTACTTAATCCCTTCTTCATGGTTTTGTTGACAACATTTAGTTGTCTTGACCTGTGACCCTCCATGTCCTGGCAGTATCTTTCAATCTTTCTGTTTATATGGACAAGCAAATTGTAGCTGCACATTTAGTGTGTCAAAGGACTGAAACTGTTCATCAGTGTATCACATTACCAGTAACTAAACTATACCTTCAAAACTAGTTTAGTTTGCCGCAGTGAAAGATAACATTTCAATAGTAGGTATTAGTTCTGAGGCTTTTATACATCACCAGCATTCCTATTATGGAATCATATGCCATTTGTATTTTTGGTACCGTTCAGGTCTTTTGAAGGTACGCTGTACAAAAGAGGAGCTTTACTCAAAGGTTGGAAACCTCGCTGGTTTGTGCTGGATGTGACAAAACACCAGGTAAAGCTTTTTCAGATAATGAATGGTTTTATGACTAGTTGGCTGCTTTGTTATTTTGTAAGTTTTTAAAGATAGATTTTACAGATAATAGTATTATTTTCAGATGCCATGTGGGCTCCAACCTTATAGACCATACATCTGTGTTTGTCTTATAACTGATACAGCATTCTGAATGAACAGAGGTGTTTTTTTATATTTTGTCTTTTTTTAAACAGTGGTAAATTTTGTTGGAATTCTGGTTTGACATTTGCTATAAAGGTTTGCTTTAGGTTTTTTTTTTAAAGCAAACTCATTTGCTTATTGAAACTCAGTTTACAGAGTGGTTAACATTCATATCAAAGTATCTCTTCAAGGAAAAAACAAGAAAAGCAAGCTTCATTCAACCATTAAGTTCAGTATAGGAAAATAGGAGTTTTCTATATAGCTTATAATTATCTAAAATTATACTTAAATTTTTGCTCATCATTTTTAATTCTTGAAATAGAGAGAGTAAGTGTTCTGTTAGCTCCTTGGTGAAGTAAAGCTTCTGTGTTAGTTTCAGTGTAATGAACAGTGAAGAGGTGGTTTCTGCTAGAAAAAATTACAAAGAATGCTGAATCCTCAAGATCAGGTCCTGGTTTCATCCTTCATCCTCTGCCCAGAGGCAATGCCTGACTATTCAAAGCTTCTCTGCTCTGAAGCTCTGAAATGCTTATCCTCCAGCTCTGCCTGCACAGGAGCAGGTGGTGGAGGCTTTGCTATTACCCAGATACGTCACATAGAGCTCTGGCCAAACCTGTGGCTTTTGTAAGTTGTGTCTTCCAAATTTCCCATGTTTGAAGTCCTGAGGTCCTGATAATAGTTGTGCCTCTCACCCTCAGCCCTCCATGCCCCAAAGTCATATCTAGGAAAAGGGAAAATGAAATGGAAAAATCCCTCTAAATAGCATATTTGGATTTTTTTCTCTTGTGATCTAGCTGCGATACTATGATTCTGGTGAGGATACAAGCTGTAAGGGACACATAGACCTTGCAGAAGTAGAAACTGTGATTCCTGCTTCTCCAACAATTGGAGCCCCAAAACATGCAAGTGAAAAAGCGTTTTTTGATGTAAGTATATCTGATCTTTACTTGATCTTTATGTGAAATTTTATTTTCTTGGTGCACTTAGCCAACTACTTGCAGTCTTCCTGGACGGTGTGAGGTAGGAAGGAGCTGTGATGTGAGCTCCAAACAAAAAGTTTTTATACAACTAGCATCTAGCCCTCATTCTCAACAGCAGAAGTTAAAAAAATGTTACATTCAGACCCATTTAGTACAGATTGAGTACTACAGATTAAAGTAAAGTTTGTACGTTTCTTTTCCTGTCTTGTGTATTGACTTGTCTATCTTCATGTTCTTATTTTTCTTTTTCAGTTGAAGACAAATAAACGTGTATATAACTTTTGTGCCCAAGATGCACAGAGTGCTCAACAATGGATGGATAGGATCCAGAGTTGCATTTCAGATGCTTAGAAAGGAAAAATGTTCCATAATAAAGACACGTTTAAAGCACCGTTTCCTGTAAGAAGCTAAGTTCTGAAATGTTACTGACAGCCAGCCAGCCTTCCTTACATTTCATCCATAACAGTTCATAATATGCTAAGGTTCCTTTTCTGTTTAATAATTACAACCACTGTAATTGCTTTTTTTTTTTTTTTTTTTTTTTTTTTTTTTTTTTCTTCAGGGAGGGATTTGAAAAATAATAATCAATTTATCCTGAATTTCCACTTTCTTCAGTACAATTCCTAGCTATAAAGTGGGCTGCATTTGCACTGTCATCTAACCCTCGTGTTCTCAATTCAGAGCTATTCTGGCAGGAAACCTGTCCAAAGGAAATTGTAGGCATTTTCCTTCCAACTGGAAGCATATTTTCTCTTTATTTATAAACAGAATGTTCTTATTTTCAAACCAGTCATGAATAAGAGGGAACATGTCTACGATTCCTAAAAATACATAAGTTAATGAATCTTGAGTCCAGTAACATATATATCAGGTTGATAATGTTTATAGACAGTTGATAATTTAAAAGATCAAAAAGTGAAATTGCTCAATACCAAGACTTGCAAGTGTCTTCTCAGCATACTGGTCATTTTCTAATCTTGTGCTCTACTTAGTGCTTCTGGAATGTTGTTACAGAATTTCAAATTCTAGTGCTTATCTGAAGATCATGGCACATTTATTTTAGATTCTGTTTGCGATTACAATGGGATAAAAGAAAGAAAACTGGCAGACACTATCCAGGAGAAACAGAAAACAACAAACTAGGAATTCAGTAGAAGATTTCTTATATGTGAGTTGTATATGTTAATTTATATGCTGTTCTGCTCACTGTAAAATGAAAAATAACAAACATGATAATGCACTAAACAATGAACCAAGCACTTGCACTGAAATCTTTAAAAATGCAGACATATGCAGGACAGAGGTAAGTTATTTATAGCAGAACAATACTAGCTAGTTAACAACATTTACAGATATTAAATATGTACATAATCAGGTTTGATGTGTTGTGATTTGATACTTTTTAAACATTTTTGCACATGAATTGGAAGACTGTTTATAGATTTTTACATTTGATAAAATTGTGTTTGTTCAGCTTAAAGCCCTGGTGAAGCATTTTTAATATCCCCAAATTAGTAGAAACTTTTCAGTCTACAAATACTGATGACATTAAGTAGAATCTGTAGGTAATCAAGCCATTGTTTTTATTTTGAAATGTTAATATGTTAAATAGCACACTTATATTATGAAAGGTTTGTATATATGATTCACTATTTTCTCATTTTTCCAGACATTCTGCTTGTGATTTAATGTCAGCCTAACCAAACTGACTATACTTACAATATTTTTCAGTTATTAAATTGTTTGTGTGTTTTTTAATAACTAATGTATTTTGTCAGAAAGGAACATAAATTTGCACCACACACAGTAGGAAATGCAGCTGTTTTTAATGCATTTGCAATTTCAAAACAAAAATATGAAGGATTTTTCTAGCATTTTTCAATTGACTGATTTCCACCTGTGACAATGTTGTTTGCACATGTTTATTTTTCTTTGTATATGAAGTACTTTTATATGTACTTTGTAAAATACTGATCTTGATCTTAGGTTATATGAAAATATACATACCACTGCTTATTTTGTAACTAGTGGATTTTAACTCTTGTATGTTGTGTGATATATGTATGCTAACCATCTTGTAATAAACATGCTTCTTAAGGAAAAGTAAAACCTTTCCTTTTACTGTAAGGAGAAAAAAGCAAGACCCACATCTTGAAATATTTCCAGTCACAAGACAAATCCTTATTTACTCTGTATTAAGAATAGTGGCTGTATTAAAAACCATGTGATCTTTTGTATACTTGTAAATATTCTTAACATTAAATTTGCACTTGAGCATCCTTAACTCAAACACTTGTCAATAGTAATACTGAAGACTAAAGAAGTCAGGATTTAAAACAAAATTACAATTCTAACAAGTCTCAGTGTATAGCCTTTACTAAAAGGCTAAATAGATACAATGTTCATACCAAAACGTTGAATAATGCTAAGTAGTTTTTTTTAAATCCTGTATGGTATCACAACATAACTCAACAGGAGATTTTCACCCTGAAACATATCTCACTCATTTATACCACTTCAGGCAAAAAGTTATCAGTTTTTAAGAAATAAAATGTTAAAAATTACAAGGTCTTACTTGAAAATACTGCATCTAAATTGAATTACTGAGTGTAGTGTGCGATAGAAGAGTTAAAATGGAAAGGGAATGTGTGACAGAGGTAGGGGACCTGTGACAGTACTTGGATGCTGTGGTGCTTAGATGATAAGGTATGCATATTGAGTTTGGCATGAATCCTAATGTTGCCTTAAACGTTGATCTCAATGTCTAGTGTCTGTATTGGTGGAAAATGAACTTGAGCAACTTAATTTTAAAATATCTGAATAAAAGCTGAAATGAGAGACATGATATTCGTGGCTTTTATACAACACAGGAATATAAATGGAATACACAAAGGAATGCTAGGCATAGGCTCTTGATGTAAAGACAGAAAGTTTGCAGTTTCCTTGATGGTTTCTTCTATACAAAATGAAGATTCAGAGTCAGAGAAAATGTGGAGAAGTTAGCATAGCAGGGTTTGTCAGTGTTTGAGCTGTGGCAGCAGAATTAGACAATTAGGAAAAGATTATTTGCTTGAGAAAAATTCTGTGTATAAAGGTATCCATCTTTATATTCAATGAAAATTTTCTCGAAAAAGGAACTCATCTAGGAGTTGGAGCTGAGGTAAACATGTTCCCTCTGGTGTGTCTTATCACTACACACTACATTAAGTTCAACAAGGCCAATTGCAAGGTACTGTGCTAGGGTTGGGGCAGTCTCTACCCAGGCTGGGTGGAGAATGGATTGAGAAAAGCCCTGAGGAAAAGGACCTGGGGGTGGTGTTTGATGAGAAGCAAGCCTCTTCTGGGCTGCATCAAAAGAAGCATGGCCAGCAGGTCAAGGGAGGAGATTCTTACCCTCTGCTCTGCTCTGCACTGGTAAGATCCCACCTGGAATACTGTGTCCAGTTCTGGAGCCCGCAGCACAAGGACATGGAGCTGTTGGATTAAGCCCAGAGGAGAGCCATGAAGACAATCAGTGGGCTGGAGCACCTCTCCTATAAGGACAGGCTGAGAATTCAGCCTGGAGAAGAAAAGGCTCCTTGGAGACCCTGTAGCAACCTTCCACTACCTGAGGGTGACCTACAGGAAAGCTGGAGAGGGACTTTTCACAAGGACTTGTGGTGATAGAATGAGGGGGAGTGGCTTTAAACTGGGAGGGTATAGACTTGGAATATGTATGAGGAAGAAATTTTTGAGGAGTTCTTACTGGTGTATTACATTAGTAATTCTCTTTACTATTTAAGATATGAGTATTCTCTATAAAAGTTATTACTTTTGATGGACCTTCAGGATTAGTGTTCTAAATAATAAAATACTTAGCGTGCCACATGTGTGGGTCACTAGTTATGTAATAATACACAAACAGCTACCAGACCCAGGAACAAATTTTCAAAATTTTTGTATTTCATCCCACACACATTACTTGTTTCTGATATTTTGTGAATTGCAGACATAACAAAAATGTGGTGATCTTGTCCAAATACTGTCATTTTGTCTTTTCATCCTGTAATATTCTTGGAGTGTGTTTAAGTGGCTGTACCACATTTCTCATTTTTCATATTTGTGACCATCCAAATATTTTGTCTGTTCTTGATTATCTTGTGGTTGCTTTGGGGAGTCAGAAAACTGAAATTAATCTACCAGTTCCCCAGTTATGCTAAAGTTCATTCTGAGTATCACTACACCTACTTTTCGGAGTTTTGTCTGTATTCAATCAGTTTCTTCCTAAATTTTAGCTACTGTGCAAGCTGGGGGCAGCAGTCGCATCCATGGCCTCACTTAGGAAATTTTCATCATCACTTTTTCATCTTCATTTTTTCACATAGAACTTTTTTTTTTAATTGACTGTCAGATAAGGATGCTGCAATTTCACTATTGTTTCCTCTTTCTACCTAGTAGTCCAGCAGGCTTCTCAAAAGACTAGATTACTATTACAAATACTGGTGGCAAGAATTGGTTTTGTGTTTCTTGATTTTGAATTTAACACCCAGGAAAAGTGCTGGACAGCCTCCTTCTCTGAGGTGATTGTAAGATATTTTTCTTTATGATAATCTTTACATTTTCTAGAAACTTTTATATAAAATACCCAGCTTGCTCCTGTTGCCTCCTGAATTAAAGTGTCAGTAATTCATGTATTTGCTTTAAACTGAAAAGAAATTAAGTTCAAGAATCTCTTCTATTTTCCTTACTTCACTAAAAACATGTTTTGTTCATCATTAGAAATGTTTTCTGACAAAAAAACAAACAAAAAATCAAAATTAACTCTGCTTCTCCCACTGCAGGCTCCTGATTCCAAGGAAAGCTTGCAGTAAGTCTCCCTATTCTGGTACGAGTGTGTAGGAATGCCTGAAAACCTGGAAAATATTCCATCATGTGATCATGAACCAGAGCCAGGAATAAATTGAGGAGTTAGTTATGGTATGTAGAATCATGTCATTGACCACTGTGTGCATTCTGTACATTAGCAGTGCCAGAACAGGCTATAGGCCTTATTACAATCTCAAAAAGAATCACATCTGTTTTCAGCCCTAAAATATCTAAGCTTTGTATCCTCAAAAGTAGTCCTCTCAGACTTTGTCTCTTAACTGACTCAAATGTCTGCAGAGAAAATATTTTTTAAGATAAACTCATTTTTATCAATTATTATTTCAGTTGTTAAAACCACACAGTGATGTATGTAGCACATTTCTCAGCCTAGGAGTAAAACACAAACATGTAACCATTTCCTGTGATACTGAATGTGTTTCAGTTCAGAGAATACTGCACACAGATTTTTGTCATGTGAGGAGATTTTCCATTTCTGATGTGAAAACTAAAGATTGCTTTCAGTAAGGTCATATGTACCCTAGCAACTTACTATACATCAGGTCACGTATACCCTAGTAACCTGCTGTAGACTACCACAACATTTTTTTCCTGTTGTCAGAAAGGCCTCAGTTCAAAAATATTTCTCCCCTGCCCTGCATGCATATAACATGGCCTATGCATATAACAGGCCTTCAATAACACTTGAAATTACAAGTGACTGTATTACTGCTCTCATTGGTGTATTCTAAAAGCTAGGATTTTAGACTAATCTTTGTATGTATTTTCTTCTTATCACCAGTATAGGATGAACAGAAATTATTATGAAGGCTGTGGATATCAAAAAGTAGAGAGATGCAGGGACCTTGCAAGTCCTGGCTGGTAGTTAGTGCCTGACATAGCAATGAGTTGATGTCAGTGTAAAGCAGAAATCCCAACGGCATGTGCAAGCAGCTCAGTGCATATTCATCTGTTGGACAGATGAGCAAAGAACTAAAAAGGAAAAAGGCAGGTATCTGTGACAGGAGTGGAGAACAGCTCACACTGCAAATGAAAAGAATTGCAGGTAAGCAGGCCATGGAACTGGATCCCATACACCCAAATCTCCAGTAGCAGAGGGAAACTTCTGATCCCCTTTGCTTTCCTCTGAGGAGCTGCATTACCTGTTCACCAAAATCTCCCTTTATATTTGTCTCACTCCCTGTTTTGTGTTTTTGACCTTTACTTGTTTGATTATGTCTAAGTTGAGATGAGAAATATTTGAGAAGGGTATGATCACTTTTTCTCTAGAGGTGCCCAGAATACTTGCAGGTTCTGTAACACAAATAATGCCAAAAGAGAGTCTTTTTTTTTTCAGAATGCTTTGAAAATAGTGGCTAATTCAAGCTGTAAATCTATTATTTATTTAAAATTTTGGGCATTAGGGGAAAAGGGTTGGTGATCGAATTTGGTCTGCCAGAAGGCATAGGGGTCAGTTTCTTAAACTGGATCTGAGCTTTGATTTCAAACACTCCTAGCATTTGACATGTTATTATCACTCTTTGGAATTAGATACAGCAGCACTGAGGAAGGAGGTTAACGTGAAGCCAACATTAAGATTGCTGAACTCTGGTCATTGAAAAGACCATTGCTAATATTACTATAAGTGTGTTTCCAGTGGAACATCACAGCTTTGTTTATAGACTGCAGACTTAGCCAAATTCTTATCAGCTGCTGGAGATGGGTACAAAGGATGCGCTGTCAAGTCTCTACTTTAATTTCCAAATCTGGGCCATTCTTTCCATGATGTAACATGCTTATCTATTACATGGATATCCTCAAGTGGGGAATAATTATAATATAGAATCCACATCGAATAGAATAATATTTATCCACGTACTAGAATATGGATGAATTTGCCTACTGTTTGTTGTTTTAACCAAACAATTTAGTTACAATTTTTTGGTACTTTCTTCAGTGAAGCTGAGCATGAACTACTTTTAGAGGCAGCACAGAAGATAAAATGGACCAGTGGGCTGACCAAAAATTGCTAATACAATGCTGTGTCTTATTACTAGGTTAATTACTGTTAATACTATCTTAAGCTACCATGTAATTAGTATTGTTATTTCCTGTAACAATAAGAGAATTCCTGTCACTCTGAAGCACAAACAGCACACTTAAAACAAAATCTCCTCTGATTTGACTGATGCTTTTCAACCACAAACCATGCAGCAAACACACCTGGTCCATTTTATGTGCAGAGGAAGTACAAAACATAGAAGAGATATGCCATTAAAAGTAGGCCCAAATATCTCTCATCATTGCTAATAAACACTTGAGTAAAGTAATGCTACTTAGAACTATTACCTATGCTTTTCTTAAAAGAACTTTTTAGGTAACATAACCACTTAATTTTTGGTAGACTGTTAATATGTGATTAAACCTGAGCTTTTGCTGCATTAAGTAAAGCACAGTGACACTGCACTAGGCACTGTGAAAAGAAGTCGTTATACAGCCCTTCAAAAAGTTAACAAAACACTATGCAGGATTTCTTGCAAAATCGGAAGTAATCATAATCCAACTCTGGTTTGCAAGGCTTGAAGAGAATGCTAGAGAAGAGAGAAACCTGGAGTCCTTTGAGAACACACGTGGATGGTAGTCACAAAGGGAGATGTATACTTAGAAAGCAATCCTTCGTATTGGCCAGCATCAGAATTATTCCTTGCTACATTAAAAAAGTAAAGGCTAATAAGGTGCATAATACTTTCTTAAATTAGGAGTGCTATCCTGAATTTTTATATAAAATAGAAAATTCAGGCCCTTATGAGAGGATGTGTATAAATACAACACATGCATAATAAGAAAATTATGAAGTAGATCCTAAAACTACTAGCCCTTGCCTTTTTGTTACAAAACTTAGGCCTAAAGGAGGAGGAAAGCCACAGAATGAGCTGATCTAGAGCTGGCAGGACAGCAGCTGGGCAAACAGAGAAAATGGAGAATTTTTTACATAGAAAACTTTTGGGAGTCTACCGTGTTACTTGGTATTGCATAGGCTAGCAGAACACTTTGAAGAATGAAAGACTGAAAATCTCAAGCCTAGGACAGGCAGAAATTGCATACTGAATTTTGACCTAGGGTTGATGAGTTTGAATTTTGTTGCAGGAGCACGGTAAGCTTTTCTTCTGACTGAGGACAAATTCAGATGTGGAGAAGCATGTGATTTGCATTAATTTTACCATCTTTAGTAGATTGATTGAAATTACACTTTGTTACTCTGGAAGGGGAAAGAAGATTGTCCTGAGGACAACAGATTATTAAAGCCCTTGGTAGAAACCCACTCTGGGTGGAAGCTTGTGCACCAGAGGAGTTGCACAGGGACAGTGCTGTAAATGAAATGAAACACCTGATCTTGAAAATGGTTAATGAGTGTGGAAGTGTCTGCAGCTGCAAATCGTTCTGCTCGCTTGGGAGTAGGGCCTGGCTGCTGGCTGTGCCTGGGGGGATGGGGGGGGCTGCCAGGCTTCACAAAGGTGGGATCTTTAAACTTAAATGCTTAAAAAAGGATAGGCTTTAACCTGATCAAACAGGGTAGAAGGGAAATGTGCTTAATGCAACCTGAAACTCACTCCTCATGCTGAGTGGGATTTACTACTGCTTTTCCTGGGTGCTCTCTCAGAACAGAGAAGGTTCCTGTGCCCAGCTCAGCTGGGGCAGCGGGGCCTGGTGAGGGGCAGCTGTGTCTGAGGCAGAGCTGTGCCTGGCAGGGAAGGAACAGCAGCCATGGCCGTGCCTGTGACTCTTTGTTGCTGCCTGGGCAGATTAAAGGATTCTGGAAAGAGCAGTCTTCACCACCTGCAGAAAAGGTAAGGTTATGAGGCAGAGCTCGGATGCTGAGAGAACTCCTTTTTATTACAGGACTAGAAAAAGGAGCTAGGGCCTAGGCTCTTCCCAGCCGGGTGTGAGGCTGAAAACCTACTCGGGACGTTTGGGGACTGTAACCTTTGAAGCATGGCCTAGTGATGGTGCAGCCATGGCACTGGATGGTGCTAGGAGCTGATACATCACAGCACAGGTTCCTGCTTGCTATGAGGTGATGAACTCAGCCCTGAGAAGTTTCTAAAAATTCAAATAGTTGTTCTAAGACCAGCTGCATGACTTGATGGTTAGTATTGGAGATGTGTTGCACTGCTCTCTGGCAGTACATCTTAGGGAGTTGTTAGAGAAGTCTGTGGATACTGCACCTTGCTTAAGCTGATCTCTATCAACTTTGAGGTAAATCAAAAGGTGTTTTCCTGTCCTGTAAGTGATACCTTCTAGAACTTTGCAAAGTCCTTGCAAAAACTGCTAATATGCTCTAGAATTCTCAGCAACCTGAAAAGGTGGCTGCAGCTGTTGTTTACTACATTATTGCAAATTTTGTTTCCATATGGCATCTCTGCTCAGAATGCCAGAACCATTAGTTTAATTTACAATTCTTTTCATATCCTATGATTAGAATACAGAGAAAGTAGCACATCTTCTCTGGCTTTTATAAGGTTAAAACATTGATTCTGAAGTGTCTAACACTGTTCACTGGAAATAATTTTGCATTTTTTGTGCACAAAGCATCTAATTCATATACAGGAGAAAAGCCTTTGTTGTGAATAGTATAAGAGCTACAGTTACATCAGCTGCTGTTGTCTCTATGAGATGGGGGTAAGGGGTGGTGTTGTTTGTTGGTTTGTTTTTTGTTATGGGGTTGGGGTTTTTTCTACACTAGCCATGCCCCCTCTACTGACATAAAAAGCAAAAATTACATTCATAGTGGATATGAGCCCTTCTAATTAACACCTAACTTGGTACTATAGTATGTGTTAAACCGCTGGGCTCCTTAAGACCTTCTTTTTCCTTTCCTGTCTGCCCTTAGAAAAAATTCACATGCTTTCTTGGGTGCTGAAACTTTAAAAAAAAAGAATTGGTGGAAAGTTATGTTTACATTAGAAGAAACCAGGTTTTCTGATATTTCTTTAGTTTTCCCCAAAGGCACAAATTCAGAGGCATTGTTAGGTCAGCTTCATGATTTAAAAAAACAACAAAAACAAAGCATAGACGCTTAGCAAAATACAGTGATAGACTTCTGTAAAGAATTTGCTCAAGCCCATGACCTCTAACTGAATCTGAAGTAGTCCTGTATTTAACCTGTGAAAAATGGAACTATATCTGGATGTGCTAACTAAAATCAGTGTTCTATAGTGGAACAAAGAAAAGATCTTGTGAATCAAGAAGCGGAAGCACTAGAGAATTGTACTTGAATATCCTGTGCTTTTTACCTTATCAGTCAGTTTTCTCAGAACTGAAACCAACCACATCTGTTTCCCAATATCAGATTTGAAGAAGCTAAAACAAAGCAGTGGATGTTTCTAAATGAGTAACATTACATGAAGGCCTGTAATTGTTCATTCATGCTCTGGGGTTGTGATGTTTTCCTGTTTGAGGCTTTTTTTCATTCTTAATATGAAACAGTTTCTGGACTGCAAACATGACCTGGTCTTTGTGCATTGTAGAAGATGTTTGGAAGAGGGGGGGTTGGGTGTAACTTTTGCTTGTTTTCATTGATGCTTTGGGGTTTTTTTTATGTCTTTAGAAATCTTATTTGAGAGACACTCTTGGCCTAAAAATTCCTTTTGCTGTTAATAACTGCTATAGAAAGCAGTATTTATGAAAGTGCTGCAGTATCTGATTTGCAACCAAATTTACGGTTTGGAAGAAGAACTGTTTTTTTAAAATATTGATGGATGGTTTTGTTTTGCTACCCTGTCCTGGAGTGTAACAAACATTGTTTAGACGGAAAGCCAAAACCCAAAAGGTTTGAGAGGTTAGTTTTACTAATGTCTTCCTAAAATGAATCCTAGGACTGTACAGGATGTTCCTTTATCCTTTTGAGAGTATTCCTAGGTAGGACTAGAAATTTTTGCAAAATACTGAAGTTCAATATGCTTTTCATACTACCAAGTGAAACAGCACTGCATGCTGTGTCATAGAAAAAAATAATCTTAATTTCTGCCTTTATAACTCCTAAAAAGTTTGTTTCACGAGGACTCAAAACTATTCCTATTTAACTTGCTTCAGTTTCCCAGATACCCTACTCCAGATGACAGCTATTTGTTTTTATGCCAAACTTTGAGGTATCTGTAAGACTGGATTCCAAAATGTCAACACCATTATAAAGTATACATCAAATTTGGGGCAGGGGAGAGGGAGGGAAAGAATGACTACAAGAACCTTGTTTGTTTTCAAAGGACTTTGCGCACTTAGGTGGTAAGGGACATACCTGAGGTCATGTTTCATTAGCCTGTGATAATAAATTGAGTTTAACTCTCACTGGTACTAAATAATGCTGATCTAATCTTGCCTAGACACATCGTGGGGTTTTTTTACCCCTAGAAACTTACTCCATCCCCCCCATCCAAAGATAAAATGTATTGTTATATTGGTTATGGATATTTATGCTTCAGCAGTGCCTTGTGAAATCTTCCATGGTGTGGTTTATTTAGGCGCAGACCATCTGAACCTCATTCAGTTTCTTGTTTTTAATTTGTTCAGGAACTATTATTATAAACTCTTCAATGTGGAAATAGTCATCAGCTTTTACAGTCTTCTAGCCTTGTCCTCTTCATGCAAGTGCTCTTGTACTTGCTATTAAACCTGGACTGATCTTCTGAGCCGTTTGTGCCCCTGTCCTCAGCTGCACTGCTCACTTGTATAGGTTCTGTGAAGTCTGAAAAGGTAAGTACCAGCTCTACATAGTGTATGTGATAGCTTCTGAGGAAGCTTAGCAAGTACAGCAGGTCACTTCTAGTATGAGCATTTTCAATGGTCACTTCTAGTATGAGCTCAGCCCTCCTGTGAATGAGAATATGAGAATACATAGAGTCACACAAAGAAGCACATGGACATCCTGATGAAGAAAATACATAGCTTAAAGAGTTCTGTTTTTTCACTTATTCATGAAGAGGAAATAATTATACTCATTCTGCAGTGTAGATGTGTTGAATTGCTGAAGATTTCCTTAATACTAGGAAGTGATGCCTCGGATGGGAAAACTAAGTAGTCTGTCAATAGACTGCAGCATTTCATTCCTTTCTCAGAAGACACTTCAAAAGGCAAAGAGGGGTGGCAGGATTTAATGTTCCACAGGTAACATCAGAGGGAAGGATCCTGTTTCATTTCTTGTGGTTCCAACAGCACAAGGGTAAGTTCCTGTTGCCCTTTCTTTCTGACTAGAAGGCTGTACTGCATAATGAAGCCTGTATTTTGCTTTATTTTTCAAATGAAGAAACAGTCTTTAAGTAGTAGGACAGGAACTTTATACCTGCACGTTTCCTTTCACAAGGCTGTGAATGGCTCACATGGTGATATTCAGGAACATTTACCACTACAAACTGAAATGCAGCTGTAGTAAAGTTGACTTCTATTCTGGTATCTCTCCCCAGGGGTAAGCCTCAAATAGTATCCTGCAGTTTATTGAACATAAATGCCTTGACCATATCGGCACAAGGAAGTGTGTGTTCTTCTGCTCAGATTTATTTATATTTTGATAATGAGTTTGGAATTGGTTTTAACTCCCCACAGGGCCTCAATTGTAACAATAGATGGAAATGCAAATGTTCTTGTTCAAAACAGCATTAAGTATGTTCTTGTTAACTCAAATGGAACTTAATTATGGTAGACATGTATTTACTGCTGTACTGAACTGAGGTCAGTAAGACCTGGCACTGTCAAGATAGTTTTTGATTTGGTTGCTGCAAAATGATCTATGTAGGCAAAGGAGAAACTTGTTTTTGTTTTGAGTTCTAGGCCTCTTGATGCATTATGATTATTATCTTGAGAACATAGTTCTCAGAATATTATAAGGGATTTAGTTAGCAATGTCTGTCCTTGTTCTTCTAACTAGCCTGATAGGTGAAGTCTTCTGCTTATAAATATTTTCCCTGTTCAAGAGAGATTACCTGCTTTCATTCAAATTAATGTTAGAAGTGTGCCTTAGATGGATACAGGGTTTTTCAAAGCTCAGGAATATTCCTGAACACATCTAGAATTTTAAGGGCAAGTAATAGTGAAGCCCAAATTCAGGCCCATGTCTGGAAAGAGCAGACACAAGTTGTAAGCCCTATTTTAAGTACTGTTGAAAAGAAGAGAGAGTTCACTGTTCAGGGCTATAGTTGTTCATCAGACTGCACTAATACATATGAATCCCACCTTGATTTGTGAAACAGACCATTTTGCTTTCAGGAAAGGAAGCTTGTAGGGGGGAAGTGGTCCTGGATTTCTATCCATCCTTTAAAACTCGAGTATTATGGCACATGCCTTGCAGCCTTGCTGCAGCCCGAGTCACCGTGTGCAGAGTGTACAGCCTGGCTGTGCCCTTGATGAGGGAGCTGGTCTTGTTACCCTGTGGTTTGTCTAGAGGAGTTCAAGCCTTGTTCTCTGGGGTGGCATTTTTTCTTATTTATTTGTTCTTGTTTAGCCCTGCATTTTTACATCCTGGCTGCAGGTCACTCATTGCTCAGCCAGCAGCTGTACTGGCCAATTCACAGAGCCACTAAGATGAACTAAAATGTTAGTCTGTCCATCCCAAGGCTTCCCAGGATTTCCAGCAGTAAATCTAGAAAATGCATCTAATCCCATTGAGGCATTCACCAGCTTTTTACATGAAGGATTGTGTGGTGGCCATTGTGATTTGTGTGCAGCAATGGAGGCCCTAGGACACAAAGCAGTGATTAGGAGCTGTGTGATTTGCAGGGAAAGGGGAGAGCTTGTTTGCTATTTCTGGATTAGGGAAGGCAGGCAGTTAAATTTTATATTCATGAACTGACTAGAGGAAACAGACCCCAAATCCAAAAATCCTGCCAAATATTAACTTTTTGTTGACGGTAGAATTTGTTCAGTTTTTACACCTGCTGTAAAAGTGCTTTTTATCAAAAGATGGCTCATTTCCAGAAATGAATATAAGCCTCTGGCCAATAATAGAATCATAGAAACAAAAAAAAAATCACAGGCATCTGTCTATAATGATTTATTCACATTTTCATCCACAGTGAAAGCAAATGTTTTTCGTAATTTGCTTCAAGTTTACTTCTTGTGTTTTCCTTAATATTTTTCATTATTAGATTTACATCTTAACACAAATAGTCTGCTATATATTTAGATATATTGCTTTGGTTAAACAATAGAATTGGAATGAAAGATGAAATTGAAGATAGCTACTGCGATACGATAAATTAAAGTTTATTAAATTTGTTTTCAGATCACTACTGCCTCTTAACTATGATGGTAGAAAACCAAAATTTCATCATAATTTTGTTTTCCGAGTTGTAAAGATGCTGGTGCCGACAGGAAGGTTGATGATGGCAGGGTAAACTGGGAAAGAAAAAAAAAGAAATAGTTCTAATTTCTCTAAAATGGAATGAAGGGGTTTTTCTCTTTGTGTTGCACTGTATACTTTTCTGTCATTGGTACACAATGGAAGCATTTGGCGGAATGATCCTGCCAAATAAACTGAAGGGGGTTTGACAAGTTTAGTCTGATGCTGTAATTCCTTGTGAACTTGGATTGTATTGCAAAGCTATTGTAGGAAAACTGGGAAATCTCCAGGCAGAAGCAAATGGATACATATTCCTTTCTAGGCTTTTTTATTTTCTTAAGTGTTCTGAATTGTCGGATCCAGTTCGGGGCAAAACTTAGCAGAAGCTAAGGAAAATCTAAAGTGGTATTACTTGATCTTATGAGTTGTTTCCACAAAACTGGTGCAACTGTATGTTTCACGTACTGAAATAAATATGTCAACTGTTGGGTGCTTCCCACTGGGTAAATGCTCAGCTCTAACATCTCTGATCTGCCAAACTGTAAGGGCTTTTGTGGAAATGCTGATGTGGAAATGAGCAGCTCTCTTCTAACAATCTGAAATGAACAGTGTTGCAGACAATCCTTTCCTGGACCACAGTGTTTTGGGGTCCAGTAGGTGTTCTTGTTGAGGTGCAAGAACAGCATTCCTAAAGCTGCCCTTAGAATCAGTTAGTCTATCTCGGTGCTAATGCTCAGGAGTGACCCCTGCTTTGAGAAAGCTCACCTTTTATTGGTCCCCCAATTCTGCTCATGTGCAGTTGGGACCAGCCCTAACTGGGCACAGGTGGGCTGAACAGGAGCTCATGCCTCCCTCCTCCTGACTGGCAACACCTGATTGTGTTCACCTGGTTGCCTCTGCAGAACAGAGTTTCACTTCCTTTTCTCTTCTCCCTTACTGCATGCTGGGAAGTGGTGGCTGGCTCTGGCTGCTTGCACCAGCTCCTGCCTGTGGGTATTGGTGGGTCCAGCCTCTACTTGGCCTCCTGACCTGAAGTTCCAGAAGAGATCTGCAGAGAATTACATAGAGGTTTACCTGTCTTCTCCAGGCCAAGCTAGGCAATTCTCACCAGCTGTTTTGATCTAATGGAAATCGCTGTAATTTATTTAAATGAGTAACACATCTGACTCTCCTGCTTGCTGTCTGAAAAGCTAGATCTTATTTTCCATGGCCTCACTCCTCTTTCCACCCCCGCTCTCTGCTCCTTCCCCCAGTGGACAAGCACTGCCATACAGCATAGCAATCCTCAGTGCTGGAAGTGGACAGTTCAGGACAACTGGAAAGGAATTTGAGCCATTACTGGAATTCTAATCTCAGACTCTTCTAGAAAAGAGCTTAACAGCTTTTTGCTTGTCCTCTTGGGTCTGATGTTTGACAGGAAATGAGTTTGAAGGGTTCAGGAGCAGGTCATAGAACTTGCCTTGCTGCCAGCTGCTCTGCCGACCTTAACAGTGTGTTTGCAGAAATCTGATACACTTGCTTATTATTAAAGCCTTTTCTCTGAGAAAAGATACTTCCAAAGCCAGGTTCTACCAGACGTATTGCTAGCATATTGCATCCTCTCCTCTCTGAATTCTTCTCCACTGACACTTGCTATGACCTAAGACTCTAGCCATGTGAAAAATGCTGTTTTGTAATTCAAGGCAGAGTGAACAATTGTATTTGCAGGCATGTTTATGTTTGTCTTTTGCAGCACTTACTTTGTTTGTCCTTTATATGCTCATGTGTGGGATCTCAAAGAAACCCAGATACTTTTCTGATCTTGCATAATTAATGTTAGACTTCATAAAATACCTCAAGTCTGGTCTCAAGAAAGCAATTTTAATGGATGGGCTGACTGTTTCCTGTGTCGCAGCTGAGAAATATATTCCCAAGCAAATTTAAAAATAAAGCAGCCTCCATACTTTCTTGCAATCCTATTGGCAAGTCAGTGTGGTTCAGACTAGTACGAAGTTCAAAGAGGCCATGGAGACTTACGGCATGTCCCTCTTTCTTCACCATGTTTCTGATTTAGAAATTGTTTTCCAAGTAAAAAATACCAGAGTAAGGCAAACCAGATCAGGGCACTTTGGAAGCCCAGTAATGGAGCTGTACTGGCAGGAACACTGAAACTAAAAAGCTGTACCCTTGAACACCTGCTGTGAGTGTGCTACATCTTCCCAAGAGGATACTTGAGCAGCTTGGTATGTTATCTTGTTAAGAGTGAAATGTCTAGAGAATAATCCTTGCACAGAGCCTCTACTTCAAACCTAGGAGGCTCACTTTTCCTCTCTTCTGCCTCTGGCCCTAGAAAGTTTCTTGTTCTTGCAAGAATAATTAAGGAGATGAAATTAACACAACATATGTACAACTGATTGGCTATATCACTGCATTTCTTTTAGCATATTTCTCTTTTTATTTCTCTGTCCTGTCTTCACTTCTGTAGGAATTTAGCTCATTTGCTGCTTTGCTACGATGGTCACTTCAGCTCAGGCTTCTCAAATGTCTGCTCTCTCAACAGGATCAGTGTGTCCTGCAAAACTGAATGGGTGCAATTACAGAGAACATATATATGGAATGCATACATTTACCATTATTTTTACTTCCTAGTTTTAACTGATGAAAAGTCTTCCAGAAATCTTGAACAACAAGTGAAATGGCTTGCAAGCTCGAAAAACCTGTCATTAATGAATATCGGCTACTTCAGCCCTTACCATTGGTGGTTCCTGACCCAGTTTAAAAATTACTGTGTAGGCCAGTCTTTTGTAAATTCAGAACCGAATAGTAACCCTCTGATTCAAGAGTATGATTACCAGACCTGATAACACTGAGCAAAAATAAGATGTACCTTTTGCTTCAGCAGTTCAGCACTCTATAGAATGGAAATCCAGGAATTAATAACAAGTAGGATTCTGATTTGAAAAGTTTCTGGTCTCCTTGTCCTTGTGGGTACTAATAATCACTGGATTTTAGATATTTATGGGCTTCTCTCCTTTTCTGTGGTGTAACAATAGTTCTGGTTGCTGTCAGTGCATCAGGAGAGGTGTATTTAGCATATGCAAGATGAAAAACTCTGAAGCAGTGTGGGTAAACATTAGGCACACTAATAGTGCAGTAAGCGTGTGCATGACATGAAGAAACTAGCTATGTTAATTTTTGCTAGATAAGGTAGGACCAGTATTATGAACAGGAGTCACAACTAGCTTTACAAGCAGAAGAGAACACTTTTTTCTTTTTTTTTTTTTTTAATTACTGAAGGATGCCTTGCTGAGATAGGCCTCAATAAAAGATTTGCTACCACAGACATCACTGTTTCTAAGACCTGTTTTGAGTAAGGATGTGGGAGGCGACTTGTGTGCCGTATCAGTTATGGCAAGTTTAGATTATAAAGAAACTAACATGTCTGTTAGTGCAGAAATAGTGGAGATATAACATAATGTAGTAAGGCTACGTGGTTCTGAAAGAGCACTTGCTCCAGCTATCAAATTTGGATAAGTAGTTATTCTGCAAAATAAATCATCAAAAGTATCTAAATTAATGAAGTGGTTCTGTCTAATTTCTCAAGAATATTATATCCTTTAAGGAAACTGAAATACTGACTTGTATGTAGGTAGACTCATAGGTGAAGTATGATGGAGACAATGAGACTGAAGCTTAGCTTAAGCACACTGAAGTGGGAATAAAGCAATTGGAGGACAATGAATTCACTGCTAAAGGAAGAAATGGAGAGACAAAAACCCCATCTTGGTAATTTGATTTACAGGAGGAATATAGTGGCAAAAAGCCACAACAGCCTGGGTCTGGATTATTGGTAACCTGCTGAGACAAGGATGCAGTACACTGTTCCTTTAGACCATTGTAAATTGGCCATGACTTTGCTGAGGGCTTTCAAAAACTTGAGGTTAAGGTGTGAGAATCCAAAGACTCTTAACTCCTTAGTAAAGGGGTGGTCAGCCTTCCTGACCACTTTGCCAAAAGATCTGTGTGGCTGGGGGCCACAGGACATGTTTCACTTCTACATCTGTGTATTTAAAACCAGAGAACAGATGCCCTTCCAGAGTAGCTCAGAGAAAGGAGAGCAATAGCTCTGTTGTCTCCCTCTTGCAGAGGCTGCGATGCTCCCTACAGCTGTACCCTAATCACTGCCTCAGCCCTGCACTGCTGTGGGGATGGTCTCCTGTGGGCACTGCCTTGCAAGTGTGTCAGCCCCACAGGTTCCTCCTTTTGTCCACGTGAACATAATTAGCTAATTCTTTTGATCATTCAGTTGTTCCTCTGTATTGCAAAGAGCGAAGAACTGCAGCTTTTAACTTCCTCTTTGCTATCTGACTTCTTGGAATTTTTATGCATATTAGCAAAGGACACTGAGAAGCAAACATTACAAAGGAAGCTCACTCGTTAAAAGGTTAAAGGCAGGAATGTTTGTAGAACAGCTTCAGAGTGCACATAAGTAGTGACCCAGTGAAGTCACCTGGATGGAACGGCTGAACGTTGCTTCACTGCATACAGTATGGCTTTGAGGGATTCTTCTGCCTATGTTTTCATGGTTTTGTTTTTCTCAAAGAACGTTCCATTTTACCACAAGAGAAGCTGAGAAACGGGTACTGTTCTTGACTGGGACTTTGTTTCAGAAAGTTCATATTGGAGGGGAAAAAAAAAAAAAAAAAAGTGACCCAAAAGATAATAATGACTACAAGAATCATTAAATTTTTCCTTCTGGACAAAGGCCTGAAAAACTTGCTTGTAAAGGCACAATTTCAGAGAAAAACATACACTTAAAGAGTCACCCTCAACCTGTGAACCAAACTGTAAATGATGAATTAAGAGCAAAACGGTCAAATCTGCATGTGGATTCTTCCATTTTTGTCATAGGCTATCAGCTTTTCACATTTAAAGGTTCTCCTCACTGTTGTAAAAGATCTGTGCAACAATCCGAGGAAACTGCGTTTATCTGTGCACAAAGTGTTATCAAATGTGCAAGTTCACTGGGGTGGAGAAAAGGACCAGAAAAACACAATTTTCTATTATCACTTCTAGTCATCCTGGGTATGCTATCAGTAAAAGAGTGGAAAAAAATGTTGAAAACAAATGTTGTTTTCTTAAGTTGATGCTATTCACAGCAACTCACCCTTGAGTGCTGAGGCTAAGATGCGCTGAGATTTTACTGTCTCATGGGATCTGTAATTACCACCAAAAAAAATGCTGATTAAATATTTTTTTTTCTGAAACAAACTTTATTCTTCTTTCACAGTTGCTTTAGTAATCATCTCTTGTGGCCTGATCGAAAAAATCCAGTGGAGCTACAGTGGGATTCATTTCATTGACTTCATTAAGCTCTGGATCGGACACATGGGGAATGAAGAATGACTTTCCCCTAATCTCTTAAATTCTCCTCCTTTCTCGTTCCAAAGAGATTACAAAACTGGAGAAATGGAAGGAATAGTTTCTTTTGCTCTCATGTTCTTCATCAATCTTTGGGTTTATTTTAGGCTATAAATCGCCCTAATCCTAGATGCTTTCTTGTTTTTGTCTTACAATGTTTAGCTGCAGAAGGCCAAAATGCATGTTTACTGCCTTTCTGCAGCTGCTGTTGTACCGAGATTGTTTATCTGCATAGTGCCTGTCTGCTGTGGCTTCCTAGGTATTTCACAATCTGAGAAGCTCAAAACTCTACTAAGGAGTTTTCAAATTGATAAGAGAACTGAACCACAATGTTCTGGGAAGGAATCTCTGAGACTGAAACGCTGTTTTTTTTTTCCTTTTGTGAAAGCATTGCTGAGGGCTAGCATAATAATAGCAATTTTCTGTAGCTGTGCTGTCTTGTGGTGCTGCATGCCCCACTTTATTGCTGGCAGACCACAAATGTGTGCAGCTAACAGTTTGCTTAAGGGTTTACATGAGGCTAGTAACAAGTTACATTCAGTGGTTTTATACAGTTGAATTATATCCATAAATATTAAGAAGGGAATACTGTCACTCTGCAGCCAAAGTAGTTGTAGCTGTGTGATACAACTGTACAGTGTTGCAGTGTTTCCAAACAAGTGTTGGACTCGTTATCCAGGCTTCCCAAGATGCATTGTCACTGCTGTGTAAGATCCTGGGGCTTTACATACTGTGCATTGTGGCATCCAACTGCAAGATGATGGAATTTTGAGGCTTGGAGTGAAATTGAATTCCCATGATTCTTCTTATCTCACATCCATCTTGTTTTTTGCAACCCAGCCAGCACCAGTTTAAAAACATTGGCAAGCACTGAGATGTTCATGGTGATGAATATAAACAGGCTGTTGAAAACATGTCTGAAGACATGGAACGTTTTCAGGACCAGGGCATAAAGGGCAGCCAAGGAGGACTTTGACACCGGGCACACAGAGTGCTGCTCCTACCCCTGCCAAGGCAGCCCTGCTGGGTGAAGTGTGGTCTCTTAGGCAGCTGGTGATGACTGGTAGCAGGTTAGTTTTGTAGATCTCAGATTACAAATTGGTCAAATTCTTTCTGACCGAAGCCATCCTCAAATCCTCTACAGAAGCCTTTTGGAGGGGTAGCAGGGGATTCATTATGTAAAGGCAGTTCTCCCTTTGACTCATGCTTCTCCATCCTGAAGCGTGCCATGAGTTAGCTGCTGATCGTCTCTGCCAGATAGAGCAGGTGACTGATTATTTCATAGGAGCCCTGTGCTGCTGTCATGAAGATGTGTTAGGCTGAACATCCACTATAGGTACTTGCAAGGCTGTGCATTAGTGAGTCCCCAGGCTGTTTATTTGGATGATTGTGGTGCTTACATTTCGAGCCCCTGGAATAATTCCATAAAGAAGAGTCCACAAAGCCTGCAATTGTTGTGGGAGATTCACCTGAATTAAACCATAAGGGTCTTGAAAAAGCCCCTTGTGCCAGGCTTACCGCTGTCATGCTTGCGATTCTTGACCTTGAAGCCTCTGGCTGTGTCCCTTGTTGCTACTGCAGAGGAGAGGCTGGTTTGGTTGTCTGTTGTCTCCATGACAGGCACATCACCACCAAACTTAACAGCGACTGTATGGGCTCTTCTGCACAGCTTTTAACGAAAAAAAAGAAGTACAGCCTTATGCAACAAATTGGGGGAGGAGGCTGGTAGACCCTGAAGACAGACTTATCCTATAGCAGTTGAAAACACTAAAATGCTGCTATGACTGGACGATAGTCACTCATGCTCCTGCTTTGAGGATTAGGACTGCTCATGGAAAAATGTGTGTTGTGCTTTCTTTGGAACTCATCCCACATGCTAATATTGTGATGTATGGCCTCTATCCTCCCCTTTAGTGTGTGGCTGGAGTGGTGAACATGCAGAAATGCTTTAAAAGAGGGAGGGTTCATGCTTGGTACAGAAAGAGATTTCTAATAATAAACACATTTTGTGTGGGTATGTGGCAAGTTGTTTGTTTGCTTGATTGTTCATGGTTTTTTTAAAGATATTATTTGTGAAAGATCGTAAGTATGTGTCCTCAGTACACACTGGGCATTAAATGCTAGAAATCAACTATCCTATAGGTAGGAGTCAGTGGTAAGGGCTCTCCCAGTGCCCAGAATTCTCATTTCCGTCACTTTGTGCAGAAATGCATGATGGTGCAGGTCAGATGGCAGTGTGCAGTGTACCCTAGAAGAAGATGGTTGCAGAAGCAGGAACTTGCAGAGGATGGAGTTCCTAGCTGGGTGAAAGCAGGCTGACTCTTCAGCCTCTGCAGCAGCTGTATCTGTGAGGCCACTTCTCTATCCCCTGTTTCCCTTCAGGAACCCTTTCCTCCACTGCTCTCTCTCTCTTTATTCGCCTCCTGGGATGCCCTTGTGAGCATTTTGAACATGTCGTCATCTCTGGAGCTCTTCTTTTTCCTACGTAGATTGGACAAGTATTTGCTTAATGACAATAGCAGGCCTGTCCTTAGTTGCCATGAGTTGTCAGCTGTTGGGGGGGAAGGAGAAAATGAGCTATTGTAAGAACCATGCTTTCATGCCAACTGGAACAAAGAGCTTGGGTTGTTCCCCCTTTCCTCTTTGTTTTAGCTTTCTGGTTCTTCCCAGTCTTGGAGACAGCAAGACATTTTAAAAATCTTTTGTGTCTGAAGAATGGGGGGCATCAGTCTACCTTGAGGAGAAGAGCTTAGAGAAATTCAGTGCAAATCAGAGTGATGTCTGCATCTGTTCTTAAAGAACATGTTGTGGTGAGGGGAAAACAATGGTGCATGTGGAGGCAAGGTGGTGGCTGTTTCCACAGTGGTACTGCCTGTCCTTACTTAAGCAGTTATTCCTTTTCCAAAGGCATTGGACAAAGGGAGCTGTTGTACTGGAGTGGAAGGACACCACTCCCTATGAATGGTACCATCCGTTATGAGTCACTTTGAGAGAACTGCACTGCTCTGCAATTCTCTTACCTAAATTAGATTTCCTTAAGGTTGCTCCTATTTTTTTTCGTTCTCTTACCTTTCCCAGCAGCTGCAGTTAGCATGAGTTTCACAACAGTTTTAAGTGACCCAACAGTCCAGAAAGAGGTATGTGAAACCCTAATTGTGCCTTGAATAATTTGTATTTTTGCAATCTCTCACTACTGTTTTAAATCTGTAGCTGCTGCTTTGCAACTACAGTTGGAGCATGTGTTTCTGTTCCGTTAACTGCAGTGCTGCAATCCTCGGGTGACCGTACAGGGTGGAGGGGGAGACTGTTAAATGGAAGACTGTAAGTAGCCATGTGGTACATGGCAGGACTGAGCAAGTAAAGTGGTCATTCTCACTCATCGTTGCAGGGGTGTCTATTCTGCCTGTACATTTTCTAGCATGGCCTCTACTTAGATTGAGTGATACTGCCTTTTGTTAAAGGCAGGGGGGGATAGTGTAGATGAATACAGCAGCCTTTGTCAGTCAGCTGGAAACAGGCTGTCTTAGTGATACAATGGTAAGGGCAAGAGGAGTTCTGACAAAATAAAAACATTCCCACCTTCACCTTCGTGGTGCACCTTATTTCACTGATAAACATCATAGTCTTCAGACCATTTCTTCTGAAGCTGGACATACTGAATTCAAGTGTTTCAGTGTTACTCTGGTCCTGTTTGGCTCTGTAATAGTCTGCAGCAGGGACAAATTTCTTTTGTGACATCCACAAATTGTTGAGGTGGGTTTTACTGTAAGTATACCCCAGTTCAGGGAGCAGGAAGGTTGGGGTTTGTGTGAGCACGTGGAGATCTGTTCCATCCTGTGGGCACTATTATCTGGATAATTGCTTTTGTGCATTTGTTCCTGACAGTAGCTGCATCTCTGATACATGCAGCTGTCCACCTCCCCTCATGGCAGGGAAACCAAAGGCCTAGGCACTGCACAAGGAGCCCAGTCCATGACCGCTTGCCCGGGCAGGGTGCGCAATGCAGCATGGCATCAGAAGATCCTCATGACTGGATCTGGAAAAAAAGGTCCCAGCTGCCCATGGGCACTGTGGGCTCCAGTTGGGATGATGGCAGCACTGTGGCATTCTTTTCAAAAATTAAACAGATTGCTGGGAAACAAGGGGGTGTGGAGTGGAACCAACCTTCAGCTTCATGGGAAGAAAACAACTCCCATCTCCCTTGAGCACAACTGCTAGAAAATTGACAAGTTTTTGCAAGTCAAGTTTTTGCAACAAAATTTGAATTCACAAGCAACTTTTGTTTTTGTTGTTGAAGTGGATTTTTTTCCTGGTCATTGCATAGTAAAGTGCAGCCACAGATAAGTCCTAAAAAATCACAGAGTATAGATCATAGGGTCTGCTGGTTGAATCCAGGCGCGTGGTTATGTTGAGGATTTGTCACAGACTGATACTAGTTTACGTGTTATCCACTATAGGTGGTAGGTTTAGGTCTGATTCCTAAAACTTTAATTCATGCGTGTGATCCTTTTTCTTCCTTACGCCTCATTAAATATATGGTTAGTAAACTGCTTTGTGTTTCTAATACAGTTGACTGACCCCTAGTGCATAAAGGAATTTCTTTTAACAGGAGTGTTGGAGTTGCAGTGGGAGGATGGATAACATCAATTAGGAGAGCTTGTGAGATGTATCAAATGTAAAGTCAAAATGTATGCGCCTAGGAGGGACAAGTAGCCTTCAGCAGTAAGAATAGTTCCTGTTGCCATATGAGTTAGAATGTCACAAGAGCATTAATCAATGGGTTTATTCCAGGAATTATTCTAGGGCTGAAGGGCAACCTGATCATCAACAGAAGAATGCTGATGCTGCCAGAAACAAAGCTGCGATTTGAGCTGCATAGAAATTTGAGAAAAGGCATTCAGTGCTGTATTTGTAATGGGTTTACATATTTGTATAAATGCAGAATGTATTAATTATATTCCCACTGCTTACAATAGAAGGAAATCTGAGAAGATAGTATTTTCCATGGATGGTGATAATAAATGTGATCTGTATTAAGCAGTTAAAAATTATTTGAGCCAAAATTCCATAAAAATTGGCAAGTCATTTATGGGCAGTTTTTCCTGAAAACTGACGAGAAACTGAACTCAAGGAGTGTTGCTGGAAATCTGTATGTTTAGCTGTACTTCTAATGCTGCTGGAAAAGGCAGGAGGTTTTATACTGGCTTATGCAAAAATATGTAAAATTATGAAATGCTAGAGGAAACTGAAATTATTTCCCCACCACCTTTGTGTTGCTCAATGCAACTGCCGCGCCAACAACCTCATACAGGGGCCAGGAGCACCGTCACTTTGTAAGCCCCCCAGGTTCCTGCAGACCAGGGTTGGCAGGGCTGGGATTGCCTCTGTTTCTGCACCACCAGCCCTGGTGCCTGGGAAATACCTCCTCAGCAGCTCTGTCAGTGTTTTTGGCTTGGGGAGGCTGAGACATTTATTTTAGGCTCCGGTGGGAGTTTCTGGTATTTCCAAAACAAGGTGCGTTTTTTACCCATTGAGATGGGAAGCTTTCAAAATGAGAAGCTTTCAAAACCTTGTGTCTGTTTATGTGGCTAATAAAATAAAGGTGTCTCTTAATATCAAGCTTTATTTATCTGTAAAATGAATGTATCTCTAAACATACATGTTTAGTAATGAGACCAATGCCAAATCTGCCTTTTAAGCCTGTTTGCCCCTCTCCCTTCTCAGCTGGCAGACACAAAAGAGTCAGCTGCATAGACAGGAGTCAGGCAGAGTGATTAAAACCTCCTGATCTGAGCTCCCGCAAACTCCCAGCACTTCTGATCCAGATCACAGCTCGGTGGCACAAGCCAGTTTCTAGCCTGACTGCAGATAGCTGAACCACTACAGCAATCGCTGCTGAGCACTAGAAAATGTCAGAAGTGAGTCACATGAGGGAGATGAAAGCCAATGCTAAGTGCTGTGATTATTCTATCAAAATGACTGCTATAAACATGTCTTTAAAAAAAAAAAAAAAATCCCTAGCTAAACAATACTGTCAGGTGATATTAACTGGTGACACTTTCTGATCTGGGATTATGAACGAGCTGCCCTTGAGTATGTGTTGCTGACTGTCAGGAGCAGAGCAGCAGCTGCGGGGTTGGAGCCCAGTGGGGTGCAGAACGTTGGTGCTGGAGAGGGGCTGGCAGCCCCCTGACTGACTGCTTGTCACACAGAGCCATTTGAGCCACTGCCCCAGCAAAGGGCTGGCACAATGTGGCAGGCAGGTGGCACAAGAAGGTCCCCAGTTCCTCCTCCTTGAGGCCCATGGTGACCCCTGCCCAGCAGCAGCAAGAGGAGTGCTGTGCCATGGGGCTGCAGTGAAAGAAGAGGGTGGGACCGGCAGTGTAATGCCACTGGATTACCCCATAAATGGGTTTAGCAGAGGTGGATTCACATGTGGTTATGTAATCTGACAAATTATTTGCTGCTGGAGCAGGAGACCTAACCTGCCCTCAGGGGTATTTTGTAATGCTGTTTCCTGTACCTGTGCTAGAAGCAGCCAGAGGTTCTCTGCAGACTGTAAAACGTGTCCAGAAATCAGAGTGAGTTTTTGGCCCTTGACTGGGATGGTTTCTGCTTGGGACGGTAGTTTGAAACTTGTTTGCAAGTCTCTAGGTGCACTGCACTAAAACTGTTGGGTCTGCACTGCCAATGGAACAAGCAAAGCTCTGTTTGGGCAAATTCAGAAGTCTGCCCTATTTGAGTCAAACATCCATGGCTCACACAGTTACAACTACTACAAAAACAAAATTTCCAGTTATTGTAGTGCTTTGATGAGTGGATGAAACCCACTATTTTGCTGCAGTAGTTGTACTTGGAGCTGCTGTGAGCAGCTCTCCTCATGCACTTTGAAAAAAAAACCTTTAAAATGTCAAGATGATGTAAGGTACCTGTGTCCCACCCTTCTCTTGGGTGTTCTTGGCTCCACTGTCCTTGACCTGAGTAACTGTACTATTTATTTTGAGTAATTTTAAGTTTGCTGCTGCATGTCCTGTGAATAAGAAATGATGTTTCTATTGGCAACAGTTAGTTATCCATCCACCCATGTCTCCAAAAGTATGATAAAAGTGCAGGATGAGTTCTCAGTATCGGACCTTCCCAGCATGTGTGTGTCTCTTGTCACCCAAGTGGACAGAGAGCAATGTTCTGTTCTTTAAATGTTCACGTGCCCAGTGGGAGAAGTTGTAAGATTTGGGTCTAGCCTTTGAAGATACCTTGTTATTTGTATTTGGTGGTTTGGTTAATGCCACTTGTAAATCCAGCTCCAACTTCTGTAACTTGAGAACTGACTGTGTGAACTCACTGGGAGATTTGCCATGCCTATTTGGGCGTTACAGTTTCATACTCATAATTTCCTGGGTTTGAGATTCAGTGTTTCTATCTGAACCAATTTTAAGTAGGGAGAATCAGGTTGTTAATAAGGTTACCTCTCCAAGGATTATTTTTTTTATTTGCATGTTCACATTTCTGGGAACTCCACTCTGCAAAACTTTGGACCAAAGGTCTTCTCAGGTTTAAAAAAGCAAGATGGGTTCTTACAAGTCTGTGGGGGGCATGGCATCTGTATGCTCTTGGCTGCAGTCTTCAAGCCTACTGGGAAATGAGTGAGAACCTAGTCTTCTGCACATGGTGTCAGAATGCCTGCTAGATTTTTTTCAAATTATTAAAACACTTTCTGTTTAAGAAAAAATAATCTCCCAAAAGCATGTCTGCTGCGAATGAGAGGACTGCAGTTCACATTAGCTTCTCCAAAACTTGATGGAAGTTCCCTGCTAGATCTGTAAGCACACCCTGTCAAGTTCTGAGTTACAAAACATATCTCTGTTGAGTTCAGATTCCATCAGCATTTGTTCTCTTGCACAGACTGCAAGTTGTTTACTCTTCACCAAAATGTTGGATCACTAAATGAATAGCATTTAGTGATGTCAGTGTCTGCAAAAGGTAGAAGCTGATGCTTATGTGTGTTAATAGATGCGCTGGGTGACTTTGTGAACTGCCTAGCTCATTTTTGTTCTGCACTGCCACACAGCCATAGTTTTTATCTTGTTATTTCCATAGAACCAAATACAAGACCTGCTCTTGCATTTCCCCCCCTTCTCCCAAATGGCCTGGAAAGGAAAGTGCAATGCTGCTGCTGTTCATGGGGGCACACAGCCCTGTGGTAACAGGGGCTCATGGTGATGGTGGATAAAGGTCCTTCTGTCACTGTTGTCCTCAACTCCAATCTGCTTTCCTTTTCCTAGATACTCCCAGTCAATGCTAGAGTAGCTGCTTCTTGATATGTGCCTGTAGCATCTTCTAATGTGGGATTCTTGCTCAGCCCAGGACATAGGCTGTTATTATTCCAGACCAGAATAGTATGTATCAAGTATTTGCCTATACGGTATATATAAGAAGTATATACCTGGAAAGAAAACTACTGTGATTGTTTGCAAGTGAAATGAAGTGAGCTTGGAGTGATTGTTTTGTTACTGTATGTTCACCTGGGTCTTGTTTCCTTTTTTTTTCCCTCTCCTTCAAAAGGCATTAAGAGCCTACATTAGGGAAAAGAAACCCCTGAACTTTTTGTCAGGGTCACATAGTGGTTACATGATAAAAAAGGAATGTATATCCTTGAGCAGGCCATGGCTTACTTGACCTGGTGAAATTGTAGGGCCTGTGATCCCATGAGAATTAGACAAACTGAGGAGTTTGAACTTTTTCCTATGCATCCCTGTTATTTTGGTAAGAGGCTCCCTTCACAGCTCTGTGACCTTGCACAAATCCCTAAACTCAGTTCTTCAGTTTTCTGCTCAGTGAAATACAGAAAGTCTTGATTTATCCCTGCCTTACAGGGTTAACACGAGGCTTGTTTGCACTGTGTGGTGTGATCCCCTGATGAAAGCTATCATGTAAACTCTGATAATCCAGCATGCCCATACTGAAAGGCATGCAGTCTGAATAGTTAGACGTGCTTTCTTCTCACTTTCAGAGAAGACAAGTCTTTCAACATGTTTTGTTTTCAGATTTTGATCTTTAACCTTCATACTTACAATGGCTGGAAAAGGGAGAGGGTTGGCAAGTGTGTTTCTGGTAGAGATTAACCAGACCAAGACCAGCAGAGCAGCTGGGGGGGATCCCAGCTCTTTGCTGCACAGCACACCTAGCCCTAGAGTAAAGTCTGTGTCGTGTCAACAATGAAAGATCTGCCTCCACTTGGCAACAAGTCTGTAAGACTAAACTTACTTTCTTGCTGTTTTTTCTCTCAGTATTGCTGGTATTTTCCTCACCTGCCTATGTCGGCCACCTTCTCCATTCACAGAAGGGTCACTGCTGTGTTCTCTTAAAAAACTTGAGATGAGAAATAAATGCTAATATTCTGGCAACATCAATTAAGAATCCTATTTTTCCCCCTCTGCAAGAGGGGAGATAATGGTGTGGGGAAGTTTTAGGATTTTGATTTGCTGACGTGTAGAAACTACATGAAGCAGACTGAGGTTTTGGTTTCATTTGTTCTGTCCTCTGCTTTCATCATTTTGGAAATGCAAACAATGCACCAAGTATCCTGTTGCAGCATGTTCCAATAAGACCAGTATAAAGTGGACATGGTTACGTGATTGTTTAGAAAGTTTGTTGCCCATAATATTCTTTCTGATTAAGTCATTCAAAGGTATACATCAAAATCAAGATCTTCTTGATCTCTCTTGCTGTCGTAGCTTCTACTGTAGAAAAGACTTGACCCCCTTCCTGCCATGGCCAGTCTGCACTACTGCAGCTTTAGTGGTGGTACAGTATACAGTATTTTGAAAGAGGCTGATACCTTTATGTTGCTCTCCTCTTTGGCTTGCCACAGGAGAGGGACAGGGTGGAGGGGCAGGGACTGTACCTATCAAGGTAACTCCTGGATATGTAGAGAAATGATCACAGGGCATATTGTGAATGATTGCCACCTACATCCCCTGAGTGTTCTTTCTTAGAGAGGTTTTGCATGTGTTTGAGCAATTTCCTGAACAAAGCCCTTTATTTGTAAGTCTGATATATTTGCTATATACCAATAGTGGTATGGTAATAAACAAGTGACAGTTCTCACAATTAATACCCGCACACAACTAGCCTCTTCCATGCTAAAATAAGGAATTCCACAGTCTTGTGAGTGCAACTATGAGGTCAGAGATTCTGAAATACTAAGTACTTGAGGGGATTAGCAAAAATGCAAACGTTTGTCTTTCAGGTTAATAGCTTGTGTGGATGCTGTCATTCTGCCCTCAGGACCCAGTGGGTTGGCATCAGGGTTGTCTCTGAGCATGTTGAGAGAAGTTAAAAGTCTTGTTAATATGGGCCACATTCCACTGATGTGAAGCTTTGAGGTGCTGAGGACGCCCTTGTTAAAATCTTGGCAGATCATCACAAGCATATTCCATGCTTTTGGCCTGAGGAAGGTGTTCCTTCATGAGCTGCATTAGTCCAGGAAAAAGGGGGAAGGTTTCAAAACCAAGCCAAAGTTCAAACTCAGGAAAAAAAACTCTTTTGCCTTTTTAAACTAGTGTATGGTTCTGGGGCATGTAGTTGCAGGCTTGTGCAAAGCCAGAGGAGTCATGAGGAAGGTGTAAGTCTGAGAAGGGAGCTCTCAAGCTTTCTGCATAGTCTGACAAGTACTGACTCCTCTGTTAAAGACTTGCACTTTGCCAGGAAGTTTTTCAGCTGAAGCAGACATGTTCCTAGCAATGAGAAAAAACAGCTTACTGAACTTTGATGAACCTGCAGAAAATGTCTGAATTTTTACTGTAAGAATGTTTTTGCCATGCATGTGAGTGGAACATGTAGGGCTTGATGACTGATGGCAAACTCTTTAAAGCAAAATGAGGATGTCATAAAGTCAAAGTCTTTACTTAGTACTTTACTGTTACTTAGTACTTGGCATCCTTAGGAGGCTGCTCAGGGGGCATCCTCGTTGGTTGGCCTCTTGCAGCTGCAAGAGGAACATGTTGAGATATGTGTTAATATAGTAGATACCAGTTCTGCTTGCTCTTCAATGGGGAATCTAACAGCTGGGTGAATCCATCAGGAGCAGTGTCCTGTGTAGTCTTATCCTACTAGTTCCTGTCCTTTATGAATAGGTCACATGCAGATGAATGTTAGTTCTCTGGAAAGAGAACACACAGGACAGCAGTTTTAAAAGCACCACAGAAATAAAGAGAGTCCCTGCTACACTAAAACCTTGTATCTGTTGTGCAATTACTTTGAATGACAATGCTGGAGCTGGTTTTAATAAGTAAGCATGTTTAAAGTTTCTCTCAGCTTTGTGCTTTCAACTCAGCCTTCAACTCCAGCTGTTAGGTGATAAGATAGGTGAGTCCTAAGAAGATGTAATTATTGTCTATAGTTAGCCTCAGAGCTTAGAATCCAGTAATTTTTACAGTTTCTAAAAAAATCATAATGTTGTCAGGTTTGGTGAAGCAATAGTAACTTCTCTGTAGCTGGGGACTGCCATTCCCCACTGTATTCTTCACAGGAGGCAATTTCTGACTACTGTAAATACTGAAGTGGTCCCTGGAGTGTTCACCAGTTCAGGCAGGGTTGTAGTTCAAATAGTGTTATGGTTTCTATGCCTAAAATTCCTGGTGAGTGGGACAGCAGTTGAACCTGCTGGTCTGCCCTGGCATTGGTGTTAGACCTGCTCCGAACAGGAGGTTGGGCTGAGAAACATCCAGGGGTCCCTACCAACCCATGTTTTATGGTGCTTTGTGGCAGTGGCACTGAGGTTCAGTAACACCTGAAGCCAACCAAGCAGGCAAGGTACAGAAAACAGAAGGGATGTTGTTGAGGACTGGCGATTGGGATCACATGCCTGTATGTACACTGTGGTTTATTCCTGCTGTATTAAGGTTGAAGTGAAAAGGTGTAATTCTCCATCTCAAGAGATATCCACCCTGCTTGAAGTGGTTTTAGGAGTTAGAGTTTCTCTGTTCAGAACAGGCCAAAAAGTTCGTTGTGTTTTGGATGATTGTGTCTCTATTCATATTTCAAAAAATGCCTGCGTCTTGAATTACCTTCTGTAATGCTATGAAGAGTGAAGTGTCAGGGAAGGGCCCTTATTCATTTGTAAAATGATACATCATGCTGATGTTCTATTTGTCATCTGATTTTTTAAAAAATTAGCACGGCCAAAGGAGAAAATGTTTCCTATTTTAAATCTGTCCAGTTACTCTATCTGTGAACAGTTTATGAATCCAGTTGGCCTGCTGTAAATCTAGGAGGGATTCTTTGGACAAAATACCTAGTGTATTTTGTACAGTTTTAGCTGAAAACAAGTGATCTTTTGAACTATCCACTTTGAAGTGATGTTCACTGGCTAAATTCAACAAAATTTTAAGTGTGCATTGGGGGCAGTGTTAAGAGAAACCTGAAAATGGTATTTGCTGTTAAAAGAAAACTTTAATCAGTTTTCAGAAGATAAATTATTTGGGTTTGACACTGAACAGCAAATGAAGTAAGAAAAATAAGTTCTGCCCCATAGCTTATATTGATAAATATAGGATAGTCATGCTCAGCAGCTCACTGCACAGAGAAGAGAAACTACAAAAATCACTCAGGACTCCCTTGTTCTCTCTGATGCATTTGCAGGGGGATTTACAGGTTCAGTAAATAAAGTCTGAAAAGTTGGAACATCACCCCCATTTTCTTCCCTGTGGGACCTCCAGGCCAGTACAGTGCTGTGCTCCCAACTATCATCCTGCACCCCACTAACATCCTAGACCAGAGCTCCCCATCCTGATAAGAGCTCTCCTGCATGGAGAGCAGCACCCTCACCATATTTGCAGCTTAGAGTGTTGGAGGCAGCAGCAAATGTCCCCAGCAGTCATGCTGACAGCCACCTTCCACTTTGGCAGGGGAGGAATCCACAGCCCAGCCAAACCCAACAGAAGGGAAGCGTCCGGTCCGCGGGGAGGGAGAGTGATGGTGTGCTGGGGTGGCACGAGGGTCCACTACAAAAAGGAGTTGTCCGACCAAGAGAGTCTCCCACAGAAAAATCTAGGGCACATTTAAAATCTGTCTTCTTACTGCCCCCTGGGACCTTGTTGAGACAAGTCAAATGGATATTCAGGGGTATGCTGGAGCAGAGCTAAGCCCAACAGCACACAGCTGTTTTACCATTGTAGAAAGTCTAACTTGCAAAGAGGAATTTTTCCTTGTTGATTTGTATGATTTTCTTTGGAGAGGGACGGTCCTTTGGGCTCTCTGCTTTTTCACTCATCTGTTAAAAAGCTCCATTTTGGGACATCCCAATTCTTCCAGCCAAAAAGAGCTGGATTCTGCTCCTGGCTTGCTCAGAAGTGGTTGCTCAAGAGCAAATGAAGCATTCCTGTCAGGAATTGGATGCACAACATCCAGTGTGCTCCTGGGGTCAGAGAAATAGGTCTTAGGATTGAAGAGAAACCCTTCACATGGCAGAACATTACGTCAGTACAGAAATGAACCATCCAATTTTGCATTCCAATATGAAACACAGCAGCCAGGTGATATGTCCAGCACTATGCAAGTTTAATAAACTTCCCGTTCAACTTGTGGACAGAATAACTAGTTCCATGATGTCTGCTTAAGGAAGCCAAATCGCACACCTCTCTATGTTGCAACTAGAACTGCTACAGTTAAGGGACTGTCAACATTTCCCATCTGGATGGATGATTTAGCTGCTTTGCTTCACAGCAGGGCTAACTTGGCATTTGACTTAACCAGCATTGCTACAAGATTTCTGTTTTTGCTGAGTGTAATTTGCATCTGCTGGCAATGTCATTCTTGGGCTTGAAAAAGGAGTTTCAAGGAGAATTATAGTAGAAGGAAAATGAATATTTAAATATTTAAACGTAATTTTGCAAATCCCTGGAGAATGAGACGAAACTTAGAAGCAAACAGACACAGTGTGTGAAGATGACAAACATTCCCCCCACTCCTTGCTTTTACTTTTAAAAAGGTCCAGGGGATTGAACTGTTACTCATTAGTGTTTGCCCCTCCAGAACTGTCCCATACCGGACACACAGTGTTTGTATAGAAAGCAAACTTAATTGCACTATGTAATAACATTTGAATGCAAACATTTAATTAACGTTATCTGTTCAGAAGCATTGTTTAAATGAAAATTAACCTTTCTGTGCCAAAGCTGAGTGAAATTTTGAAACTGAAGCTTAGTTTTTTTGTTTCTCTTACCAGTTCATTGGATTGATGTACTGTTGATACAACCGCTTTCTCAGATTTCACGTGTGCAAGTCTATGATGGAGTCATAACGTCGTTAATTTGGCCCATATTGATTTAGTTGAATACTAATACTTGGATTATATTCCCTAGGAAATTGTCTTCCTGCTGCACAAACTTGGAAAGCGTGGCCATCCCTTGTGGTGTGAGCCACATTTATGACAAGCTTTCAGAAAGATAATATTTCACACGTAAGTAAATACATGACTGTTGGTTGCTAACACTTTCCGTATCAGGAAGGTATTGGTCCTCATTGTCCTGTAGGTTTTGAGTGTTCCTTTCTTCTCCTTCAGTACCCTGAGATTTATATTTCTGCATGCCTTATAACCCAGAAGGGACAGGGATGTGAGTACTGTGTGCAGCTGACCTCACCTGGGCTGACACAGAGTTTTGCACCTTGAGGCCCAGCACAGAGAATAAGGATGCCAATCTACCAAAGGTATTCAAGCAACCATCTCCTGTAATGCCTTCAGGGGTCCAAAGCCCTGATCCACCAGCCTCCATTAAATAGGTATGTGGAGAAGCTTAACATCAGTTATATATTGACTGACCCCCATGGTCTATCTCAGGAATCACTGAGGAGGAATCTGCCTAGTTATTTCAAGGAGGAGGAGGAAACTGGACTAGGAATTATGTTTTGTGAAAATACAATATAAATCTAACCCGGTTTTCTTTCAGGAGAGCTTGTTATTTTTGAACAATTGATGCACTTCATGGAAGCTTATTTTCTGTGCCTTAAGGGAAATTCAATTAAGTGAACTTCTATTTTAAAACTGCTCTTTCCTGTCACTGATGAAGCAATAACAATTACAGAACATGGGATTTTCTGGGAGTGTTGGTTGGTTGTTCTCATTGATACTAATTTTGCTGCATGTATTTTAATCTTATATATAATACTGCCTGAGACATCCCACTAAAGACCTAACTGATTTCACTGGTGACTCCAGGCTGCTGTGTACTTGTTGCCACTAAGGCCAGAAGAAAGGCCTGTCCCACAGCTGCAGGAGTTAATGCTAGAGGTGCTATGGGCCCAGTGAATGGGGCTGTACATGACAGTAGCTGAGGTTTTTGGCATACTCTGCCCATGAGCTGTTGCAGACATCCAGATGATCTTGTTTCTCCACATAGAGAACTGCTTCTGTCACTAGCCAGCCCAGAAACCAAAATGTTCACCAGTGGTGCAAGTCCATTGTCTAGTCCTTGCATTTCCATGCTTATTACCTCAGCAAAGGCAGAGATTTGAATCTAACAAGACAAGAGGTGTCAGAATTGGGGATTAATTCTCTGTGAAATAATTTCCTTGATGGGATGCTGTCAAGAATCTTGACTCTGCATTCCTTGGACACCCCAGATTCCCACAAACTGTGAGGACAGGACTGTGTGGGCAAGGAATGCAGCATGAGCTTGTAATCTATTCAGCTAGATAGAGATATCTTAGCACATAAGTGGGATGCTCTCAAGAGCCTCCTGTGCCAAAAAGTTGACCCTTCTAAGACTGGGACCATTTATAGAATGATGATTTTCAATGCAGAGGATGTTTAAAAAACTGACTTTGATAAACGTTTAATGCCAGGCCAATTAAGCTTGACAGTGCTGACAGAGTCTTAATTAAATTAGTGTGAACAATTTCAGTCTTGCATAACCGTTTCCATCAAAAGCATTTTAAAAATTATATTTTTTTCTTTGTCCCTTGTAAGAGACAAAGTTCTGACGTCTTGTTCCCATTTCCATTACTGTTGGTTCATTAATTTGTGTCCATAATTCCGAGCTTCTGCTCCACTCTTTGGTTCTCTGTTTTGCTTCCTTAGCATTGACATTTTGGGTCATTCCCTACAGTGCTGTATACTGGCTACAGAGAGTTCTAGTGTGCCTTTCATGTAACCCTTCTGTCCCTCCACTTTAATAGCAGAAAGTATCAACTTGCAGTTGGTTCACAAGGACAGATCATGCAAAACACTAACTACAGGAGCTTGTGTTTGGTGAGAGTCCCTGGGCAAAACTGTCATTTAATCACAGTGGAAATTCAGTGTGCAAGTAGATTGCTGAGCCAAAGCTACTTGGGAATGTTGGCAATTCACGTGACTTCTGTGAAATGGGGGCTGATTAATTACTGGGTATGTAAGAGTTAAAGGTAAGGTAATGTCTGGTCTTGCTGTCAGTCTCCTACCTGTCTGCCCATGCACAAGAGGGACCGCTGGCATGCCAGCCTTTGAGTCATGCAGCAAGACAAGGACAGCCACATATGCGAAAGAGCACAAGCTAGGGCAGAGTCCTCTGGTTTCTGTACAGATGAGAGGCAAAAATCCTGGCAGGTCCCCCGCTAGTAGCTCACCTTTTTCTCTGGTTTTCAATACATGCAATTCAATACCCACCAAAGCAGTTGTTACCTGAGGTGAGGGCAGGAAGTGCTCATGGGATTTTTGCAGCCTCCTCCTGCTGTGCTCCTGGCCAGAGGACCAGAACACTGGATGCTGTGAGTCCCCTCCTGTCACTAGGTAGCTGGGGAGATCCTGCTTTGTCAGCGGGGAGCAGATAGCATGAATCTGGCTTCATCTGTCCTGATGCCACCCATGAGTTCCCCCAGGAAAAAGGAAATTCCCAGATGCTTCCAAGGGCAGCTTGAAGTCCTCTCTTTTTCTGGAAATGGTGCGAGAGGAATTTAACCTGGACATGGTAGCCGGGATCTGACCTGAAGTCTCTTAAACTCAAGAAAGAGTTTGCTTGTCTCTCTCTAAACATTTTTGGCTGTCTCTGCTTAAAAGCTTTATATAGTTTCACAAAACTGCTCACATTCAGCAATGCAAAACAGATAAACAGGGAGAAGAGCTGACTGTGTATAGCAAGCTGAAATACCACCAAAAAATACTTAAAGCTTGTGATCAACTTGGTAGCATACAGGGACAACCATGGGTGGTCACAAGGGTTGACTTCAGCTCTGCCTGCTTTCTCTTCTGCTTTCTTATCAGACTTAGATCCTTGGTCTCCAAGTTAATTGTTCTGTGATGACTTAGGCTTGATCAAGCCTTCAGATCTAGTAGTAAATGTTGCTAGTGTCTTCAGGGAACATGTGGATCAAGTTCTTGGTACCATCATATCCTGAAATCCCATTTCTTAGACTGCAGTTCATCTTTTTGTCTGTTCTCCATTTGATTTGTGTATAGAATCAGACTTCATGATGTAGAAGGCAAATAAAGAGGTTGTATGGAAGACTACTGAAAGATTTTAATCTTCTGGTCTTATCTCTCATTCCAGACGTATCCTGAAATGACTCATTCTTTCTTCTAATTTCACAATGTAAGCATTTCACAGAGGAGGTGACATCTTTCAGTGCTTTAGCGTTTCATCTCCCTATGTCTTCACATTTTTTTCCACTTTCTCATCTGCATGCTACCAACTTAATTAAACTGCACAATGACTTTAAAAATACAAACTGACAGAGACTAACGAGGATGTTTCTTGGCAGTTGGTCATTTTTTTCCCTTGGGCCCATAGCTTCGCTTGCTGCTCTCCACTGGGCATGATTATACCACAGTTTCTGTGGTTGTTTTCAGGAGGGTTTAATATTATATAATCTGCCTATTATAGCCATATTCACAGGCAATAGCAAGCTGCAGAATAGAATGCAATAAAGTGTTAGCAAATCTTGTTCCTTCCTTCCTTCTTGTTCATTCCCTATCATTAGATTTAGGTTCCAATGAGGTGGTTTAAGAGCACGCAGGAGGAAAAATAAAAAACAAACAAAAAAACCTCTCAGCAACCATGAGCTCAAAGCAGTGGCTGCAAATGTAACGAGTTTTCTTAACCCGCAAGCAAAGATGACATGGCCTCTAGCTGAGGTGTGTAGTATTTTTATATCTGAATCTGTCTGCCAGAGCAGTATAAGCTAAAGTAAGACCTTTTTTATCCAGTCATGAAGATTGACTATCATGTTGGTTTGACTGGACCAGCTTTTGATAACCAGAGGAGGATAACTGCAGCAGCTATAACTTTCTCTGTGTGATTTCAGGTAAATTTCTGCAGCTCGGTGTATCTTGCAAGTATAGGCAAGCAGAGCCTGTTGAGAGCAGAGGAAGCTTCCCATTCTCTTTGTCTTCTTATGACCCGTTTTCCACAAGCAATACCACAATGCCAATAACTTTTATAGCAGAGCAATTTGTTGTGATTTTCTTATTTCTTCTATTAGCATAGTTTGTAGTTGAAGGAGTTGGATTCCATTTGAGTGTGACTGTGCCTTAGTTTCCTGTCTTGTTAAAGATACAGTTAATGTTTAAAGAGTTGAAAAGTCGTGTTCCTTGAAAGACCTGTTTTTTTGAATGCCTGTAAACAAACATCTTTAGTTTCCAAGTACCATGTGTCAGCAAAATCCTGACATCATGCTGAAGGTGTGTTATTGCCACATAGGTACATTGGTCAGAACCATCTTTTGTAAGACTAGAAAGGATCTAATCCTGTTTCAAATTGTACTCCTGGTTCCTAGAAATAGTCTTGCTAAAAGATAAGCAAAATTATGTAATCATGGATGTCCACTGGGTATTCTGGATTGAGTGAAATCCTCCTTGGGTGCCATGGGAATGGTCACTGAATTAAAATTCCAGATTGGCTAATGGTAACACAAACATTTACTGGGACATCTGGGAGAACAACTGTGGACCAAAATACTAAAAAGAAAAGGTATGTTCATACTGAAGGGGGAAGGCTCCTATATCAGAGTGGCCAGGACCCCTTCTTGAGGGCAAATGCCCTCTTCATTTGGCCATCATTAATTAGTGACGGGATTTCCCACCCAGTCCAGTCTTGGATTTGAAGATGAGCTCTTGAAGCTACCTGTTGGGTGGGAGGAAGGGTCAGTTGAGGAGTCACGTCCTTGAGAAATGACCTCATGGAATCTCTGTTCCCTGGGTGAGGCTTTAGAGTGATGTAGCCTATTCATTCATGTTTAAATCTGTTGCGTAGAAAAGTGCAGACTCAAGGTTTGCTCTGTATGCCATCTACAGGTATTGGGATGAGAGGGACTTCCCCCCCTGCTGAAGCTGTCTTTATGCTTTGCATTTAATGTAAACAGTGTGTTTAGAAATGTATTGTCTGTGGCAGACCTGACATCACGACCAAATTCCTTAAAATAAAAAGTTTAGGGGGATCATGTGTCAGCTGCCTAGCACTGAAATGTATGGAATGGAATTAAGCAAACCTTTTCTTAATTAAAGAATGAAAATGGATTCTGAACTTTATCTAAGGGTCACTTTGGGATGATTTCTAGACAGAAAAAATCTTGGCTTTCTGGCAGGACAGCTGTGAGGGAGTGTTCTATTCATTAGAACACCATTTGTCCAAGAAAATATGTTCCAAGTCCTAATCAATTTAGATGAAAACTTGCTGGACAGGGTTCAAGCAGGCCAGTTATGGAGTCTTATAAAGCCAAACCCACATGTCTCAGTGGGCAAGAGGCAAGATAATCTTAGCTTACAATGGAATGTTTAAATTTATACAGCTAAGATACTGACACAGGCACGAGGGTTGGTTCTTTGTGTTGTGTTTTTTTTTTTTAAGCAGAAACATGTGAAGAATCAGAATTTTTAAAGAGAGGTATTGTCCCTTTAAGATACAATCACTCACGGTGAATGGACTGTGGCCAGATTCGTCCTTGCTTTAGCATCTATAGGAAGATTTTTGGAAGAGACCAGCTTCCAAAGCACTAGAAACATAGGTGTGCCTCCAAATGAAGGTCCGTGGCATCACAGGCTCTTGCAGAGTTTTATAATTCCCAGTTGTATAAGGATTTTTTTTTTAAATGAACTGCTTCAGCAGTGGAAATTAAGCAGTTTGGAGAATCTGTTGCAGTTAGCCCTTGGGAAGCTGCCACCATGCACAGCATTGTTCAGCAGTTAAATGTACCATCTTTATGATGACACATTGCTTCTGAGCACAGAAAACCACAGGACAACACACCCCCAGCCTTCCTGGTAACTATTTTAGGGCTTGCTTTTCTGTTATTCCATTAGTTTCTCCATTACTGCAGCTAGTGTTTCAGGCTGCAGAAGGACACTTAAATAAGTTTGAAACAATGCATGTGCAGATCCATGCTAAAATTGCACATAGGGATGAGATATAACCTGAACAGTCTTTAACCTGAGGAATACTTTGTTTCTTAACTTGCGGAGTCTTAGCCAAGGTAATCACAACAAACATGAATCAAATGTGTCCTTTGCAGTAAACTGTTGATGCTTGGTAGAAAGCCACAGCAACAAGTTGATTTCTGAAAAGCCAGTTTACATCCACCTCTTCGCTGGTAGATCCTTGGCTCTCCTGCCTCCATCACTGGGAAGTGACACACCATTTCTCCCATCTTGTCAGTAATTTCTGCCACTTGAAGGCCTCCACTGATGCCGGGGAGGAGGGGCTAGCAAGGGGGAAGTGTTTCAGTCTCCAACTGGCTTGTCTATACCACCGGGTGGTCCCTCAGTCCTTAACTTGTTACTCACCACTTAGCCCTCCTGCCCAGGAACTGAGACCTGGGTCAGGAGCAGTGTTTTCTCATCATGACTCCTGCAAAGTCAAGGAGCAGTGAAACACCTTCTCTGATAGTCCTCCTCTTCTCTCAAACAGCACCATCCACAACGCCACCCATGCACCTGCACCCACCCTCTTGACTTGAAGGGAGATTTACCCACGTGACTGGCTAGATGGGAAAGAAAAGGAGCATACAGTATTGTTAAGCAATTTGTGGTTGAAGTCACAAACTCTGGAGACTCCTCGACTACTGTAAATGCCAGTGGTTCATTGTCCCACAGCCTCTTCCTTCCTTCACGCCCCACTCTGCCAAGTTGGCCACCTGGGACTCTCCTCATTGCTCTTGTTTTCCCTGGATCTTCTCACTTGTTTACTTAAAAATCTCATTCTCTTCCCTGCCCTTCATTTGAATTTCTTGCAGGCGGGTCTTATAAGGACACCTACTTTAATTAGAATTTCCTGTGAGTTAATAGGAAGGGTAGGGGGTTTTTTGTTTGTTTTTGCATGTTTTGAAACAAAATTGCTGTCATTTTTAAAATGCCCCATTGCCAAACTCTCCTTCAAAACAAACCCTTTCAGCAAGTAATGGTTTTAAAACCCCAGTTTAAAAGACAAACTCTGTATAGAGGAGGAGGGCTACTTTGGATGCAACAGGACAGCCTATCACCCAAGGGAAAACAGCCGACATGCTGCTGAAGCTGACTGCATATTTTCATTTTCAAAAAGCACTCAAGACTAAAACCACCTGTGAGTGAGTCTAGCCTCTTCAGCTGATTTAGTATGGCCCAGTGCAAAGTGTCCTGTCAAAAGGCACACTTATTTTCACAAGGCAAATGAATCAGTTTTTATGTGGCAGGGCTACAGCTCATCGGGATGAACTCATTAAAACTTAGTAAAACAAACTGCAAGAGAGAGGTGCAATATTCCATTATTCAAACCCAGAGAATAGACAGGCGTCCTATGGAAAACTGAGTCATATTCTCTGTGGTACATTCTGTTCATACTGTTATAATAAACACAAGTGTTTGTTTGCTGAGCCCATTAGCATCCAGCTATAAACTTGATTAGTCCGAGTTCCTCGGCCTGCTGCTAGGTTAGCGTGTGCACTGCCATTTGGTCACTTTGTTGTATAACAGCACCAGTCATGTCAGACTCCATTCCAAAAGGAAATAACAGCACTTTCCTAATTTCCTTCAAATCTATCCCAAATTTCTATTAAAGACATCAAAGCAATGGCTCTCATACTTCTCATGCTTTCCAAACAACTCATCTTTTAAAGAAACTGCTGGGAAATAAGGCACACAAAAGTTCCTTAATTTCAGAGTTTGAGACTTTTAAGAATCTCATGGCAAAAACTCAAAACAAAAAGCCACAAACCCACCTTTTCCATATTTTGTATATTAGTATTAATTTCTGCTCTACTCGTTGGAGTTGGTTTTATGAGCTACATGCCAGAAGAGAAAATAGGTCATTAGTCTAGCTTCATGACTGCAGAAGGTAAATAAGCTGATCAAATTTATTTATTGCTCCAATTGTTGGAAGATGATGGCCCTGGGAGCAACTTTTAAATAGTGTAATGGTTAACTGCATCTAGACCTAGTAGTGAAATAAGGGATTTCCTGCTGAAGACAGAGGGATTTCTGAGAAAGAAGTTTCTGTGCAGCATAAACAAAATTTTGGAACTCTTACTCTTGCCCAGTTGTCAGAATGGTCAAGGTCTCCAAATTTTTAAATGCTTGCTGCATTTCTTATGATCATAGAGGGGCTGGAAGGGATTGCTGCCAACTTCATTGGGAAGAAAGTTGGAGATCAGCCATAGGTTAAGAACTCGGGTTAGAGTTTGAAGTGTTTCATCTATATCCATAGAATCAATTGCTATTACGATTCATCTAGTGCAGTGCTCTAGGAAGGGAGGTTACTATCCTGCAGTATCTGAAAGGAAGGGCTGAAGATGGTGAGTAGCCACTGTCTGGCTCCGACAGGTAGGCATCCCCAGCTTCTGGGGTGCATGATAGTATCCTTAAGGCTGCTCATTTTGCTGACCTTTTTTTTTCCATCTTGTATCCACATGTCAGAAGGACAGTGGCATGTGCTTGCAGATTCTCTTTAGCACAAATGGAGCAAGCGCTGAAAAAATATAGAGTAACAGCATGAGGCTGCAGGTAAAATAACCACTCCTCAAACAGAGCCTACTTTGAGGCACTCAAACAGGAAATTAGGAGTCTTTTGTCTTTTACTATGGCAAATACCTGGTGATGGTTCTTGGAGTGCTTTCTGATAATGATTTTTTAAAAAGAAATTCTTCTTTCAGGTATTCAATTGCTAAAGCACATTCTCCCTTTGAAGTCCTATATTGCAGTCCTGTAGTGTCCCTCCTCAAAATCGCCTCATGCCTTTCTCTGCTGAAGTGCAGGAAGGCTTCAGAGCTTGTCAAATGCTTTTGACAGACAAGCCAACCCCAAGAGCCAGTCAAGCTCCAGGTTTCCACCTAGCAAGATGCCTCCCATCACACAGGGCAGCAGCAGCCAAAGAGTCTCCTAGCCCACTGCAGCTCTTCAGCTTACCTCTGTGAGTCAGTCATGCATTGTGGGAGGGCATCTCTCAGCTATAAATGGGATGTTTAATAAACGTGATGGTTTTTTCGTCTTTAGAGGTTCACAACTATTCACAAAGGACAAAATACACAATCCAGCAGGATCAGCTACACACTGGAGGAAAAAATACAAAGTGTTGAAGCGTTGTACTTCAGCAGGGCCAGGATCTCTCAAGTGGGTTCTCTGGCAGGAATTGAATTATTGGCATCATATTTTTTCTAGGTAAAATACAAGAAGTTTGGGTAGTAATAGAGCCTTTTGAATCCAGAGCAGCCTGCAGTCTTTTAACACCCCCTGCACACACGTCTGTGTTGCAGAAGAAACACCACATTTAAGAAATGTAGAATTACTTGGTTTCTGCTATTTATCCCTTACTTTTCCTTACCAGTAACTGTCTTCTTCCCACCATGGAAATTATTGCTTTATTGACACATGGTTGAATTAATTTTTTAATTATTTTTTTGCATTTGCTTTTCCTGGAGAAAAGGATGCTCTACATGTGTGGGTGCTTAGACCCAGGTAGGTGATGTTGGGAGCTGCAGGTCCTGGTCTTTGCTGTGCTGGCTCCCGGTGAGGCATGAATGTGTAAAGCCTTTTGGTATGCACTGCTGCAAGAAATACATGTGCAAGCATGACGTGGCATCTGTGGGGTGAGGACTATCTCTTTGAGAACTCGTGCTTGGTTTGCTGACAGTATTGCTCCAGTGAAGAAGTTTTTAGTTGCTTCCCACCCCAGTTTATTTATCTATAAAATGGAAATAGGGAACTTCCTAGACAACCCAGAGATAAATTTTTAATTACCCATAGCTTTTACATACCCTTGAGGAGAGTATAAGCTGTAAATCTCTGAAGCTGCGTACCAACATTTCTGTGGTTTAAGTATCAGGGGGAGCCCCTTCTCCAAAGACACTGCTGTATTCTTCTGGCTATATGTTTTGTGGCAAGCCTGTGTTCAGCCCTTGGCATGCAGAGCCTCAGCACCTAGACCCCATGACCCCTTTCTGTGTGCAGACACAGTATTTTTTCTCTGCAGAGCCTGTGCTGCTGGGGTCTGCACGTTCACTCTTGAACTAAGAAAGGTGCCTAGGATGTGCACTGTGCTTTTTAGGTGCAGAAAGCAGCATCTATCAGACCTGGCTGACCATTGTCAGGACACCACAGCCCTAACTTTCACAGGCAACGGTCCCCTCCCAGCATTGACTGGGGCTGTGGGCATGCACAGTGCTTCCCAACCAGCTGGAAGGTCAGTCAGGTCACCCTGTGCCTCTTGGTAACAGGCCTTGATGCTTTACCATCAGCTCTTGGGAGGCTGTGACATTTGAGCTTACACTGGCTGTCCCAGTGTGGGGAGGTCAAACAAGTTGAATTACTCTTCAAATTAGCCAGATAGGGCTTTGATCACTGTCCATTTGAGACCTTGTGTGTTTCAGCTGGAAAAATGCATTACATATTCCAGCTACCTCCTCCAGCGAGGGGAGCAGAGATGCCACTAGCTGAGCATGCACTTGCTGAGCGTTACTTAGCTGGAAAGTTATTGCTGAAGTGTGTCCTCTATCGTGGACAATCTCAGCTTCCCTGGGCCTTTTACAGATGTTAATTCCTTACTGCTATCTTTACAAGTTCCAACAGCATAGTAAGCTTCAGTAAAGAGGGGATATGTTCAATTTAAGCAATGAAATTACTATGCTCTGAATAAAGCCACTTTTTGCTAATAATTATCTCTCTGCCGTGACTTTGAATTCAAACAGCTGGACAGGCTCTGCTCTTTGTTAATTTCCTTGGATCCCTTGGCACAAAGCCCTCAATTCCTGTGATGTAATGGTATAAAAAGTTGGCTCCTGCCTGAGCTTCCACCCACAAGTTCTAAATTTGGAGCATGGCAAATTTCTGCAGATTCCAGAGACAGGCTATGCTCAAGACGTGCTGATGCCTTCAGTCCCATCCTATTGCACCAAACAACAAGATTGTGTGCTTTTTATAACTGGGATCATAAATATGACTCAGATGCACATGTTGTCTATGTAAGCACTTGGGGTTGGCTATCGCTTTATGGCACTGGGAAGAAGCCAAGCCAAATAAAAATTGTTTTGAGTAAATATTACATTTCTAGAGCATGAATAACTTTTCTCTACAGCCAACGTGTCACTAATGGGAATAAGCAAGAAGATGGGGTGGGAGGAAATCAGTAACTAAATCATCCCACTAAACACAGACAGTCTGCAGCAAGACCTGCTCTTTCAACTCATCTAGGGTTTAATATCCCAGATAATTTGTGGCAGGTCTCAGCAAGGCCACAACTGATGGAAATAAAAGTAGCTGTGTAGTTCAGTGCCATCTGGCTGCACAGCTCTCTTGGGTGGGATCTCCACCAGTGGTATGTAAAACAGGCAACCAAAAAACCAAGTGTCCTCTCCCCCATTCCCAAATGCTCAGAGGCTCAAGCATGTGGATTGCTCCGTGGAGATCAGTGTTGCTACTCACATGCTCAGTGCTAAGTGTGTGCATGTGTCTGTTCAGGATCTGGGCTAAAAGGAAGGATGAGTTTTTCATCCTGTGACTTTGGGACCCTGGGGATTGTCTGCATTGCAGAACACAGGGAAACAGAAAATAAGCCCAGAGGCAGCTTTGCACTGCTGCACCAGGAGGTGAAGCAGCTTATCGGCGGCTCTCTGGGACAGTGACATGCCAACCCAGAACCAGCACGCACCACCACAGGGCTGGTCAGCATGGCTGCTGGCTCTGCTCCAGCTCTTCCAGCCTTCTCCACCCCCCAAAAAAACCAACAACTCCTGCCCTTGAGCAATACTTAGTGAGCAGCTTATGAAGTGCTTCATCTACCTGAAATGCAAAGGGATAAGAGCAATGCTCTCTCTTTAAGAAATTATCAGGAAACTTCAACTCTCCCAAAAACAATAGCCAGATAGAAATAAAAAGCGAGAGTCTAGCTTTGAAAATCGTACTGGCAGGTAACCCTGAGCATTGTACATGCCTTCATGTTGCACTTGTGAGCTTTCACATGTCAGGTAAGTGCTTTCCTGAACTTTCTCATCTTTTCCTTTCTGTAGGTTGCTTTGGGCATATCAAGAAGAAAACCTGACTTTAAAAGTGGTGTTTGGACAGGAAGCAGCAGCGTTCCAGGAGGATTTTTGAGTCAAACAGGAGAGCAACTGGCTTCTCAAAGTGTGTGTTTCATGGATCCCTAAAACATGGTGCTGCACCATTGGAGCAGGTGAGTGGGGAGGCGTTGAGGTCACTCGACATTCTCATGTCCCAGCAGCCCCTGTCAGAGGTGTTTGAAGAGCCCAAGTGGCAGTCTTGATGTCAGCAGACCTGTACCTCCAGGGACTAGTGCTGAGAAATCAGTGCCTGTTTGCCCAGCTAGGGCTGCTTTGTGTTTCCAGGATCTGGGCAATAAGTCTTTTTCCTGTGCCTTGGAGGCTGCCAGTGGTCAGTTTTCTGCCAGGAGAGCAGACCAGAATGCAAGGGACTGACTCCCTCCCCTTTGTAATGTGTTTTACAATTCAGAGAAACTTTTGTAATAGAAAACAATGTTTTTAAATATGAGACGACCTAAATTGTTAGAACAGTTGGACAATCCTAATTGCCTGTAGTAGACAGGAAAACAAAACAAAACAAAACAGGCAAGAAAACATTTTGGGTTGCAGAATTAACAAAACCTGGAGCTGCAGATCAGATTCTGAGAAAAAAATATACTCAGGGAGTCCTGTTCTACCTGCAGGTTTAAGACAAATATTCAAGCCTTCAACAAGTAATTTGCACCTATCTGGAAAACGTTTTGCTCTGAGTTGCAGAGCTTAAGCTCTAAAAACTGTCTAGAGGTACAATGTCGAGGTCAGTCATGTGTTGTAGATTTACCCCAGGATGTGTCTGGGGCTCCATACGTACAAGAGGGATGATGAAAAAGGGCTTGGCTGGAGCGCAGCATGGCTCTAGGACTACTGGCTTAATTTTCCTGACACTTTGAGGGTAGCTGCATGGTTTAGCTCCAGTCTATAAGAAAACTGAAGACTGCTTCAATTTGTGGTTGCTACCCAAGAGCTCGGAGAATGTTTTCTGACCACCAGGGATCATGCATAAAGGTGAAGGAGCTGGAGGTGCACCTGTCAGGGCCTGGCAGAGGTTGATGCCAGGGAGTTCTGGTTAGGCAGAGGTTGCCCTGGCACACATGGCTCTTTCCAAGCCCTCATGTAGCAATCTCTAATTTGCACCTTGTGGACATGATTTGATTTTATCCTGGTATCTCTTAAAGAACTCTCTTCTTAGGGGTAGTTGAATATTTTGCAGATGTCTGTGTGCTTTTTTAATGGGTAAATATCACTCATTTTATCAATGAGCAACTGAGGCATAAGGAGGTTAAGGGACCTGATGAAGGTGATAGCAAGTCAAATTGTTTGGAATTTTGTAGTTCTGAAATATATCATCTTTCTAAAACAGGAAACCCTCTCAGGAGTAGTAGGTTTTCATTAAAGCAACAGTTCAAACCTGTCGATCTTGATATATTGGGGAAAAAAAGGAATGTTGAAAATGTGAGAGTTAGCTTAGTCTCTCTTAAACTAAACCACCAGGTTCACGTTCCTATGGAGAAACAAATACCCTGCAGGCATCATGGTGTCTTTGATTTATTTTTGGAAGCTGAAAACTCCCCCTTTTGGTGTCTGAGCTAAGGAAAAAAAAACAAGGATTTTTGCAGGCCAACAAAAGGTTTCTGGAGGAAAATACCTCCAGTCCCACTTCTCAAAGAGTTTATGACATGAGCAGTTAAGCTAATGTAATCCAATTTAGCCTCCCCTACATTTCAAAATTGGATTAAAGTTCGTAAGTCATTTAGGGAAAATGTTACCCAACAGAGTAACTGTATGACTCTCAAATTAGCATCAGGTCTTTACAGTTGTGGGTGCAGACCCTGGTTTCAGTCATCTGAATAAATCAGGGTAACCAGCATGCCCAGAGATGCAGCGCAGACATTCAGCCTGCTCAGTTGGGTGGAAGCCCACCAAGCTGGGATGACTGTGGGTATTCTGACAGCCTTGCTGTTTGTAATCTCCCTGATCCTTGCTCCATATACTTTTCTTTGGTGAGATAGGTCATCTGAATCCTCAGAAAAGGTTTAGGTTTGATGTTACATGTGCTTCCCTTGCAAAGGAAGAGTGGGTTTTTCCTCCTGCAGCAGCAGTGTGTTGCTGCACGTACACGAGTGACGCAGCTCCAAGCATGCTACCAGCTCATCTGTAAAAACCCCGTGTGGTACCGCATCTGTGTGAATCTGCCTTTCAAAACAGGATCCGCAGACGTGATTAATTACACGCCAGCCGAGGAGCCGCGGGGCTGTGGGGAGCGGTCGGGCGGCGGTGTCCGGCTGCCATCTGCTGTCCGGCCCAGCGGGACCGGCCCGACAGGCACCCCCGAGCCACCCCGGACCGACGACAGGGCTGCTCGAGCGGCAACCTCTGGTCTGTGTCCAAGCCGTGAGCAAATCCTGCCCAGACCCACCAGGGCCCCCCGCCACGGTATCTCCCGCATTCCTGCGGCAGATCTGGTATTTCTTATTGTTCTCTCCGTCTCTGGGGGAGCAGCTGCAGCTGCCTGGCCGGTCTGCCGGGGCAGAGCTGGCGGAGTCCAGTGCTACGGGTCCCAGAACTAGCCGGGGGCTTTGGAAAAATCGTGTCAGTCTTCTCGCCCTGCTTCGGCACGTAGGGAGCCGAGCCTGATGAGGAGGGGCGAGATAAAAATGAGAAAAGAATGGAAAACTGGAACAGGAGCGAGTGGTCGCACAGCAGCGCTGGCCGGGAGGTGGTTGGTGCCAGCTCGGCACACGCTGCTCTGGGCCCAGTGCTGGCCCAGGAGCTTTGTGCTAAATAGCACAGCAGCAGAGCAGGCCTGGATTGTGGGGTGGTAGATGTCTCCTGGCTAGTATACTGTCTGCTGGGTCACAGGGACACCAGTAGAGGAGACTGGTCAGAGTCAGACGAGAAAGGGAGGCAGAGACGGACCTGTCTTCGAAGCTGTGCAGGATCAGTCCATGCTCTGGCCAGGCAAGCAGCCTGGCCCAGAAAGGCTGTTTGGCACCCGGTGTTGTTTTCTTTTTCCCTATTCCTTTTGTCAGCTGTTCTGCCAAGCTGGTTTTCTTACTGTCCCTCATGCCTGCGCCTAGCCCATGGCTGCCCATCCCCTGGAAATGCAATGTCAAGCAACATATGTACTGGATTTTCTCCTGCTGGCAGGGAGGATTTACTGGCCAGAGGTGGTCTGAGAGCAGGTTGTGGGTTTGGCATTTGGCTTTTGCCATCTGTAAAGGTGGCAGCAGAGGGGATGTGCAGGAGCACAGGCAGGGAAATTTCTTTTGCATGCGGGGACACGCACAGTTCCACTGCAAGTCCAGTCTTGGGGTGATGGTTGTTTCTGTCCTACCATCTCCCCAGGATGCGCCATGGGTCAGCAGCTACCCCCTTGGGCATCATGCAATCCTCACAGGTGGGTAATGGGCCACACAAAGCAAAACAGCAAACACAAAAGATGGTACCTCCATCCCCACAGAGAGCAGCCTCACACAGGGCTCCACCACACCACTCAGCTTTTGGGGAAGGACTTGTGAGTGAGCAGGCTGTACCACCACCACCCTTTCCCCATTATTTCCCACCTTCTCTCTGGAAAGAAACAGACCAGGACCAAACCAGTGTTTCTGGCAGGGGGAAAAGGCCAGCTGTGAAATGAGATTGGTCATCCCTTGCTGGCAGACAGCAGTCCACCACTTGGAAAGAGCAAAACAGCCCAATTTGCTTTGCTGGCAAAGGAAACAGTTGGGAGAACACAACGTAAGGCTGCTCCAAATGCAAAAGTTCTCACAGGCATACTGTGAGAGGGGCTTTCTAAAGGTGTCTAAGGTAAGTCTGACCTTAAATAGGTTCTTAAATGTTTTGGTTTTTTTTTTTCAGCCAGGACCAAGGAACCAATGCCCCAGAGGACCTGGGCTTCTCCCACTCCTGAATTATGTGTTCAGGCTGAGTTGCTCAAGCCTCTTCTGAGTAAAAAGAGACATCACCATGCTCTGGTAAGCACTGAAACAGCTAATAAATGTCAACACCAAGGAAGCATATGCTGCTTTAGAAATGCTCTCATGTCAGTTGAAATCCCATCTGAAATACTAACGTGTTCAAATTAGACTTGTTGGCCAAGTTGGGTGAAAGGACGTGGGCACCTTGTGCAACTGTGGGCAAGAGCAGCTGACACAGACCTGTGTGAATCGTGCTAAATCGTCCTCACAAACACAAGGTTTCTTGTGTTGAAATCTGCATTGCCTGAGCAAATCACTGTCATGTGCTCAGAAAATAGGTGACAACAGGAAACAGCAGGTGAGTGCTTGCACAAAGACATGAGGCCTGGATCCTGTAAAAGCTGTTTGTGTGCTATAGCCTGTGGCAAGTAGCTCTCTTTATTAGCATTGACATTAATAACAGTGTATAGAGCTAGTGCTAGTACAAGGTCCTTGGAAAGGCAGAAGAGCAATATGAGCACACTCACACATGCACACTAGGGTAGAAAGGGATTGGGATTTTTTTAACGCTTGTTTTATTTATTAAGGAATTTAATATAATGACTGATGGGGGAAAGTGGGTAAAATTGTTCGGGGGAGTGTGTTTTGGGTTTTTTTTTTTCTGTTTATCAACATTCTGATTGTCTGTCAGGGGCTTTCCTCTGACATGCAGCTCATATTGTCTTACATTGCCTCTGTCCATTAGGGTAAAGTATCAGAAAGAAGTGGGGAAAAGGGCTCTCATCAAGTGGTCTTTCTGGGATTGCTTTTGTAAGTGTTAAAAACTGCTTCATTGAATCTCCCTCTCAAGGCTTTTCAGGATCATAGCTAATTTTCTTTTGTTTTGCATCATACCATTCCAATTTTAATTTATTTTGTAAATGAGAAGCGGCTACCTTTTCCCAAATCTTTTTCCATTGTAGGTATTAAAACAGCCATTGCCCTTCCCTTGTTTTGAGGAATTTGTACTTCTGATGTAACTAGAGTGGCAGTTCCTAACACTGCACTTTTCTGCCCTTTTACTTCCCTGGCACTTCCAAGTAGTTGAAATTCAGTCACACAGTGTATGAAAGTCACCACAGTCTCTAAATTTGTCTGGTGTTACAAACTTTCTGTTTGCCTTTTATTTTGGACCTCACAGCCACCTTAACAGTAACAGGAGCCCTGAAGACATGATGTCTGGATGGCCCGTCTCTGTTTGCTTTTCGTTGTCCTTGTCCTTGTCCTTGTCCTTGTCCTTGTCCTTGTCCTTGTCCGTGTGCTTGTCCTTGTCCGTGTCCTTCCCCTTCCCCTTCCCCTTTCCCTTCCCCTTCCCCTTCCCCTTTCCCTTTTTTTAAATTTTTTTTTCTTTTTTTGTTTTGTTTTGTTTTCTTTCCTTCACCCCTCCTCTGTGACTGAGTCTGAAGAGATGAGTCTGGATTCTGCTCCCAGAAGAGGAATATATGTGAGCTGGCACGCATATTGCAAGTCCTCCGGTCAGGCCCACTCCTGCAGCCTCGGGGCTTTTTTATCCTGCAAGTCACTCAGTAAGGCAAGGGAGCACAGGCTGGGGCTGAAGGATAAATGAGGTATGTGCACGAGGCTCATGGAAAAACACAATTATATATTAAGTATCTAACCTTCCTTCTCCCTTTATTCTTTGCCCTGCTTTGGGCCCATCAGGAAAGCTCTATGGCAGCCCCAGCTCTGTGGTGCTGCTGAGAGCTTGCTGCCAGCACACACCATCTTTCTGTGGTGCCACGGGGTTGTTTGTTGGTTTGTTTGTTTGTTTTTTAATATACCTCATTTAGCTTCAAGGCTCCGAGCATAGATTTATCTGGGCCAGGGTTACACTCCTGTTGTAAAATCCTTTTTCCTAGACATCTGAGAGACCAGATAAACCGAGCTGAGCTAACAGAAGAACCAAAGTGTCTCATGAGTTCAAGGCAGACGTTGCAGCGGCAATGACGGTGTTGAGGTGTGATGGTAACGCAGCAGGAGCCCTGGTTCACTGAACACTTTTACAGCCTTTTGCACGTCATCGTGCCTCTCTCCTCATCACCGCCTGCTGCAGCGCTGGAGCGGGAAGGTGAGTGCCATGTCCTCAGGGCAGCCTCGCAGGGAGGGAGCAGCAGGCTGGGGCGCAGCAGCGCTGAGCGGCCACGAGATGGCAGCTGGAGCCCAGGGATGAGCACACACACACAGAGTATCCAAGACACACACAGTGTCAAGGACACATTCACACAGAGAGTGTGCAACACACACACACACAGTGTCCAAGACAAACACACACAAACATAATATCCAAGACATACATTGAACACACACACGGTGTCATACAAACACACAAATACTATCCAAGGCACACACACACACACAGTATCCAGGACACATTCACAGAGAGAGTGTCCAAGACACAAACACACAGAGTGTCCACACACACACACATAACACAGTGTACAGGACAGACACACACAGTGTCCGGGACACTCACTCACACACATAGTGTCTGGGACATTCACACACACATGGTGTCCGGGACACAGACTCACACACTTAGTGTCAGGGACACACACTTTGTGTCCAGGTCACACACATAGTGTCCAGGACACGCACTCACACAGGTGGTGTCCAGGTTACACACACACACACAGTGTCCGAATCACACACTCACACACATTGTCTCGGGGACACTCACTCACACACATTGTGTCCGGAACATGCACACATAGTGTCGGGGACACGCACTCACACACATAGTGTCCAGGACACGCACTCACACACATTGTGTCGGGGACACGCACTCACACACATAGTGTCCGGGACATGCACACATAGTGTCCGGGACACGCACTCACACACATAGTGTCCGGGACACGCACTCACACACATTGTGTCGGGGACACGCACTCACACACATAGTGTCCGGGACATGCACACATAGTGTCAGGGACACGCACTCACACACATTGTGTCCGAGACACGCACTCACACTCATTGTGTCCAGGACATGCACACATAGTGTCGGGGACACGCACTCACACACATTGTGTCGGGGACACGCACTCACACACATTGTGTCCAGGACACGCACTCACACACATTGTGTTGGGGACATGCACTCACACACATTGTGTCAGGGACACGCACTCACACACATAGTGTCCGGGACACGCACTCACACACATTGTGTCCAGGACATGCACTCACACACATTGTGTCGGGGACACACGTTCACACACATAGTGTCCTGGACACGCACTCACACACATTGTGTCCAGGACATGCACACATAGTGTCGGGGACACGCACTCACACACAT
>JAAWXA010000027.1:7475890-7574862 GCA_038090715.1 Florisuga fusca
GACACTATGTGTGTGAGTGCGTGTCCCAAACACACGTAGTGTCCGGGACACGCACTCACATTGTGTCGGGGACACGCACTCACACACAGTGTCCGGGACACGCACTCACACACATGGTGTCGGGGACACGCACTCACACACATTGTGTCTGGGACACGCACTCACACACATAGTGTCAGGGACACGCACTCACACACATAGTGTCTGAATCACGCACTCACACACATTGTGTCCGGGACACGCACTCACACACATCGTGTCCGAGACACGCACTCACACACATTGTGTCCAGGACATGCACACATAGTGTCCGGGACACGCACTCACACACATAGTGTCCGGGACACGCACTCACACACATAGTGTCCGGGACACGCATGCACACATAGTGTCCGGGACACGCACTCACACACATTGTGTCCTGGACACGCACTCACACACATAGTGTCCGAATCACACACTCACACACATTGTGTCCGGGACACGCACACATGGTGTCCGGGACACGCACTCACACACATAGTGTCCGGGACACGCACTCACACACATGGTGTCGGGGACACGCACTCACACACATTGTGTCGGGGACACGCACTCACACACATTGTGTCGGGGACATGCACACATAGTGTCCGGGACACACACTCACACACATTGTGTCGGGGACACACGTTCACACACATAGTGTCCGGGACACGCACTCACACACATAGTGTCTGAATCACGCACTCACACACATTGTGTCCGGGACACGCACTCACACACATTGTGTCGGGGACATGCACACATAGTGTCCGGGACACGCACTCACACACATTGTGTCCGGGACACGCACTCACACACATAGTGTCCGGGACACGCACTCACACACATTGTGTCGGGGACACGCACTCACACACATTGTGTCCGAATCACGCACTCACACACATTGTGTCGGGGACACGCACTCACACACATTGTGTCCGGGACACGCACTCACACACATTGTGTCCGGGACACGCACTCACACACATTGTGTCCGGGACACGCACTCACACACATTGTGTCGGGGACACGCACTCACACACATTGTGTCGGGGACACGCACTCACACACATAGTGTCCGAATCACACACTCACACACATTGTGTCCGGGACACGACTCACACACATAGTGTCCGGGACACGCACTCACACACATTGTGTCCGGGACACGCACTCACACACATAGTGTCACGGACACGCACTCACACACATTGTGTCCGGGACACGCACTCACACACATTGTGTCGGGGACAGCACTCACACACATAGTGTCCGGGACACGCACTCACACACATTGTGTCGGGGACACGCACTCACACACATTGTGTCGAGGACATGCACACATAGTGTCCGGGACACGCACTCACACACATAGTGTCCGGGACACGCACTCACACACATTGTGTCGGGGACACGCACTCACACACATAGTGTCCAGGACACGCACTCACACACATTGTGTCAGGGACACACATTCACACACATAGTGTCCTGGACACGCACTCACACACATTGTGTCGGGGACACGCACTCACACACATTGTGTCGGGGACACACACACACATTGTGTCCGGGACACGCACTCACACACATAGTGTCCGAATCACGCACTCATACACATTGTGTCCGGGACACGCACTCACACACATTGTGTCCGAATCACGCACTCACACACATTGTGTCCGAATCATGCACTCACACACATTGTGTCTGAATCATGCACTCACACTGTCCCAGACACACTCACAGTGTCAAAAAAACCCCACACCCACAGTGTCCGTAACACACACAAGCAGTGTGTTTTGGGCACTGTATTATCTCTTTGTGACCAATGCCTTTATTACAGCTTTAACAGAAATTGTATTGCTTACACCATTTAGAGAGTACTTCTCCCAGCACAGTAATACTTCCATACTCCAGTTGATTTTCAACTCAAGTAACCAAAAGAAATCCTGTCAAAAATTAATTCATCAATGTAAATGACTTTGTATTACTTTATTAAATAGCCAACTCTAAAGAACAGTACAAAATATGAAAACATGCATCATTTGGTGTTCTTAAAAAAACGTTTGTCCAAGATGAAGTGTTAGAAAAATTAAACCAGTTTAGCCCCAATACCCTTCTGCTCTCCCCATGAAAGATGTTTGGCAGTTATAGAACTGTTCATCTCCTTTAGCAAAGTTTAACAATGTATACATTAGTATTTCTATTAGAGGGTGGTGGTGTTTTTTTCACATTACTTCTGTAAACATAATAGAATTTAAAAATGCCTTGTTAGCAAGCTTAATGAACTTCTGCTTTCCTGTACAGTAAATACAAATAGGAAGATCCTGGATTTTCCTGCCATTCTAATCAGCTCTCCATTAACTGAAACATTAAAGACTTCAATTAGTACAAAAATGTAACCAAAGAATAAATGTCTGAGAAGATTCAGTATTCAAGTGAGTCTTAGTTAATAGGCAAATAAAATGCTACTGAGTCCAATCTGATGATCACTTCTGTACAGCTTCTGCTCTTATGAGATCCAAGTATCACAATGCTGTACCAAACTGCACTGATTATCCACCTGAAACATTCACTTCTTAGTTACTAAAAATAATATTTAGCTGAACTAAAAAGTAGGGGCTAAGAGATGCACTGCCAAGTTCAGTGTGCATACAAAGGCCAAAGCTGGTTCTTAGGATGTCTGTATAGTTTAGGAAGAATACAATGTTACTTAGTAATACACTGACCTCTTTGCTGTGGGACATCTACAAAGCAACATCTTTTCCCTATGGAAACAGAAATAACTGGCTTTGTCCCTGGAAAAACTTCTGAGGCTGAGGAGCAGGTTTTTCGTCACTAGAAACACTGAAATTATTTTATCCATGGCAATTATTTTTTTCTACAGCACTGTTGCTACATATTTATATTTTTTATCTAAAATAATCAAATTTAGTTTTCTTGTTGCATTCTTTTTTTTAATCTGGCCTCTCATTAAGAACAAGACAAGTGCTGAACCTACAATAGCAATGTGTTATGATCAGATTTCTTGCACAAATGTAGCCTTGATGCAGATATTTGGCCTTTATGTGCTGTCAGCTTCCACTCATCTGCTCCACAAATCTGTAAGTCAAAACTGTTCATGTTTTGAACTATGAAGTGAACTCTCAAGGGTTTTCTTAGCACATCTGAAGTATGAGACAGTAGAAAAGCAATCCTGTGTGACTACATTTCCCAGATGTTTTACAGCAGCATTTTGTCTATTGTCTATTTCCAGCTTTTTTGTTTGGATTCCTGCAAACAGGAAAACAGGACACACAACTGACCAGCCAGAAGGTACCCAGTGATGCCAGTCTACCCTCACTAAGGAAGAATCTGTTTGAGCTCTAAGCAAAGTGCAAAGAGCAACAGGCAGACAGACCAAGGACAAAAAGAAACTCAGTGGAAGGAAAGGCAGTGCTCTATCAGAGTTGGACAGAACCTCCAGGACTCATTTATTCTGGGTTCAGATTATACTAACTGAACCAATTAAACCTTCCCTCACTTTTTTGGAAGGAAAGTGACACTGCCTGATTGGTTAGATGCTGTCAGATTGTTACAGGCTAGTTTAGAAACAGCTCTGTCACAAGCTACATTTAAATAAAAATCTTCAGTTGAAAAGTTTTGTATAAAAGAACAGAATTTCTGGAAACATGAAGGAAAACAGCAAGTACTGTCAGGCACCACATATTTTAATTACTGAGCTCTGAGTAGACACTTCTGTGTGGTGAACAGTATTTCCTCTGCAGAAAGGCCCAACCTGCTGAGCAAACCAATAAGCAAGAAGCTGCTCTGTGCAAAGCAGAACAAACAAAGACTTCTGTCCACCAGTGATACGTCACCTCCCCTTGTTACTCCGAAGTGGCTTTTTTCCCTTTCCAGTTCTTTTCTCTTTGCTCGAGTTCAGCTTCAGTGAAGGCAGCTGGGCCCCAGTTTGTGATTAGGTGAGGATTCTTGGAGCCTGGAAGAGAGAGTTGCAATACCTGAAATGGGTGTTTCTGACAGGGCATCACAGGCCCAGTATCACCACAGGAGGATTTGGTAACTGCCGTCTCGTCTGTGACCAGAAGCCTTTGCAAAGGTGACATGAGGCCCTGTCTAACCAAGGAGGGAGGCATGCCTGGGACTGTCAGGACTCTTAGCATGAGAAGTTGTCAACTGTTGGAATTTTCTTCATTCTTATCTCCCAACTTCCCACCAATTCAAAATGTTTGTATCTTAGTAACACTCCTTCTTTTTTCCTTTAGAGATGATGTCCTTGAAGAAAAGTCATCTCTCTGGCACTGCATTACAAGGCACTGGCAAGCTGTTAATTAAGTGAAGAAATTAAACTTTTCCCCAAAAATGAAATATTTTATCTGTCTTTATTTCATATTTTTGGCAATTAGCATTTATGCTAACTGCATTGAACATATACTGTTCAGGTTGATCCTTGCCTTGTTTTAACTAAACAGACTATTAAAACAGTAATAATGACAATAACAATAATAATAATAATTTCAAAATTGTTACATTGTAGGGCCAATTGGGGGTAAAAACTTAGACACTACCACTGGCAGTTCTCACGAATGTGGTATTTACAGGCTGTGTGAAACCAGTAAGCTACAGGGAAAGGCAGATTTCAGTACATCACTAGGAGATCTGAGACATATGATACATAATGAATACAATTTTTGGTAACTTTTCTGTTGATACCTTACCTGGCTCTATTAATCGAATTAATCCCTCATGATGAGCTACTTTATCTTTCCAACTCTTGGTGTTATTAGCTGCCATTTCCAACTTCTTCTTCACTTCCTGAAATAAGATGTTTCAATAAAGTTATTGAAAACAACAACTTTATTTTTATAAGAAGAAAAAACATCCTTTTAAATGTAAAGACAGAACCATGCTAGTTCAGCCGCCCCTCCCGTGTAGACAGGAGAACTTCATTTCTTACAGTACTAATTTTGTCAGTCACTCGCTGTATGAAAGTATGCTGGAAAACCAGAATCAAAAATAATGGGGTTTTACAGGATTCTGTAGCTCTGCCTAAGTAGGGCTAGTCTTGATAAAGACTGAAAGCACAAACTAGTTTCAAAACAAGTTGCCTTTTCTGTTCCAAACTAAGACAAGCTAGTGGGTGTCTCTCACTATCAGAAATCATCAAATGCAAGTAGGAAAAGGGTCCCTGCTCTTACACCCAAGCAAGAAAGAGGAACTAGTCTAGACCAGGCATTTGGTCAATGCCAAATGAAAAGCCAAACTGTTTAACTATTTCTAATATAATGAGTTGACTCTTGCAGTGACATAATCCACTATTTGTTTTGTGGATTTTTTGTGTTTGGTTAGGGATTTTTTGTTGTTGTTGTTTTTTTATTACTGTTGTATTTAGCAATTCCTTTGAAGTAGTAAATAATGTTTTATATACAAAAAGCCAGAGATGTCAGTGAAAAACAAGCCAAATATTAGCCAAAAGAAACCCATTAATGGTGTTAGATGTAACAGTAATGTGGCCAGAACTGCCCCACCTGGGCCCTTGCTTGCAGTCACTGCAGTGCTTGTACTCTGTACCAGCTGAGACAGCTCACAAGCTTGTCCTTCCCAGAGCTAGCCTCAGTAGCACGGAGGCAGCATAAACACACTCCCAGTCATGTTTTGTTTCCTGACTTAAATAAACACAGGATCAACACCTCCCTAGTTCTAGAAAATATGCAGCACTTCAGACTCTGTACTCACTCGATTCTGACTCTTATTTCTTCTATGAATACAGCTACTGCCCTCCACCAAAAACACTTAGTGGAGCAGAGAACAGCCCTTGCATTTGGGACACAAGGCACTGATAGAATCATAGAATCATAGAATCATAGAATTAGCCGGGTTGGAAGGGACCTCAGAGATCATCTAGTCCAACCCTTGACCCACCGGAGCAGTTGCTAGACCATGGCACTGAGTGCCACATCCCTGTGAAGAAATTCTTTCTAATATCTAACCTAAACCCCCCCTGATACACATTAAGAATCTGTGCTAGTTTCCAGCTGTCCTTGACATCAGTTCAGTGCTTAAATACCTTTTTTGAGGAGCAAGGGCCTATAGTGGCACATTGATTTTTAATCTGTAGAAGACAGTAGTGGCCCATGACATCATCAAAACATTGCAAGAATAACTAATTCAAAAGCATAAGGCATTTAGTTAAGACAGCAATGGGACTGCATAAGAGTAACTATTAGTCTACAGACAAACGTATACAGAGTACTTCAGGGTATGACTTAGCTGGCTTGCATGGGAATTGGGACAGAAGAATGAAGAAGGCAGTGCATCTGAAACATGTCATCCTCTTCAAACATATCTACCAGTCTAAGCCAAAAAACTCCAACACATAACTGTCCTTCTGTTGGTGTAATTTTTGTACAAACTCAGTTAAACTACTGAATACCTGGCTAAGTAAGAGAGGCTGATGATCAGAACAACTCACCTCATATTGCTCAAGGGCCTCCTTCCTTTCCAGTTCAAGTTGTTCCAGTTGCTGCATAGCAACTTGAAGAGCCTGTTCTTTTATCATTCTCTGATTTTCTAGCTCTTGCTTCTCTGCTTCTGTCATCTGAATGGTCTGTTGCTGTTCCAAGTGCCATTTTTCCAGCTCAGCTCTCTTTGCTGACTCCTCTTCCAGTAATCTGCAACAGGGATAGCAATGTTAACTGCACTTTAATACAGTTAGTAAGCAGTTCCAATTATGAAGCCAGTTTGGGATTGGTGTTTTTGTTTTGTTTTGGCTTTTTTCTGTGTTTTTTGGGAAGCAGAGAAAAAGTTATTGCTTGTTGGCTTGTCTTCAGTGTAAAGCTGAAAATCATGCCAGCAGTGCAAGTAGAGTGGCTGTTACAAAGGGCTATTCAAAAAATTTAGTCACTAACACAAATACACAACACTGAAAACCACAGAAGAAACAAGCATGAATAAGTTTAATTAACTAATCTTGGGAGATCTAAATATATAAAGAAACAAACCACACTAACCAAAGCCCATGTGAGTAAGAGGAGACTCAACCCTTTATCAGTTACAATTTAATCCTGTGATAAAATACAGCAGTGAGTTTTACTTACAGTTACTGCTTTAAAAACTACAAAATTGAAAAGCCTGTACAGAATGATCTCAGTTTTTCAAGTCCTGACATGCACAACACCTTGTGAAAAAAGCACTCTCCACTACTAAGGGCTAGTTAAACGTAATAAAAAAAAATAAATCAAAGACAAGCTTTAACCTTCATAGCTTAAGGAGAAAAAAATATCTACCCCGAGTTTGGACTTCAAGATAGTTCCCCCCTTCCAGCAGCATGTCCAAGATGCAAACAGTCTTTAACAGTATGGCACAGTGATTTCTACCAGGTGAAAGCCATACCTGGCTTGAAGTTTCCTTACAGTCTCTTCATCTTGACGTGCCTGTTTCTCATCCTCCAAAGCATCCTGCAGCTGCTTATACATTTCTTCCAGTTCATGTACTCTCTGTAAATACTGTTCCAGCTCAGATGATTTCTGAGCAACCTGCTCTTCCATTTTTTGTCTTACCTAATGACATAAATTGACACATATGAGCTACCACTGAACTCTGATTTCTAATTTTTAAAGTAATCGCCAGGTTTCCCTCAAGAAATATTTTGAGAAACAAACCTTTTCCTGCTGCCTGCAGACCAAAACTGTTAAGGGTTGGAAAGCAGCTAAGGAGGTTGACTTTGCTAAGAGAAGAGCAACTACAGCAAAAACTATGGTAAGGCATATGAAGTTGAGGGGATGCTGTGTATCCACAGTCACCCAGTCTTGGATCCTCATTCCCTGCCTTTCACTGACCAGAGCAGGAAACCAGGGGCAATGTGACACCAGAGCCATCCTCCCGTTGAGCCCCTCCCTGTGCTGGGGACAACAGCAGTCAGCTGGCTCTTGAACTGAGTCCAATTAAATCACCAGAACCTCAGCATTTTAGTAATGCATATCATGTACTTCCCAGAAGGTAAGCACAGATCCCGCAGTCAGCAGGAAAGGCTTGCTGTCAGGTGTGGCAGCATGGCATGTCCTGCTCCACTGGTCTGCAGCCTGCTTTCCCTCAGCCTCAAATCCCACTGACCCGGAAAGTGATTGTGTTCAGGAATTCACATTTGGCCATAAAGCAGCACTGTGTGCATTTATGTCCAAAGACATCGTTCCATCACACTGACTTGGCTGTTTCTGCAGCTTTTCTCCAGCTAACAGAAAACCTGTTACGCCTGACAACCCCCTGGAGACTGAAAATTAGTTCTTTTGGAAATTCTCAATGTGGATTATAGTAGCAGCATTGTATAGCTACAATATTTCCTTTTTTTTTAATGTTTGTGTATGTGCGTAAAAGAACACACAGTATAGGAAAAAAAGCAATAAATTTAGGAATATATTCAAGTTGGAATTTTTCTTAAAATGCATGTTGATTATGCCTATGTTAATTTTGCATATCATTTGCATATGCATTGCGTTTGCAGGTTATCCATCTTTGGAAACTGCATGGATAACCTCAGTCTGCATTTATCTTTCAGTCAAATATTCCACAATTTTTAAGCTTTGAATGCTGTATTTAATTCAAATAATTAATTTGAATTAATTATTCAAATTAATATTTGAATGCAAATATTTTAAGCTTTGAAAATATTCAAAGCATATTTCATGCTTTGAAACTATAGGTGAGCTGTTGCAGAATTTTAATTCACTTAGTAAAAAAATTATTCCTGTATCTCTAGGAAATACAGGTTGCATTCCCCAGCCTCCTTTCAGTGACTGCTGGGGAGGGAAGTACCTGCTGAGAGCATTGCTCACTCTGTAATCACAGCACGTGTGCTACTGACCATTTTTTCTCTCTCCAGCTCCAAACTGAAGCGATCTTGTAATTCGATTTGAGTCTGAAGTCTTTTCTTCTCTTCCTCAGCAGCACGAGCAGCTGCTGCCTCCAGTTGCTGGAAGAGAAAGGGGGGAGGAAGAAAAGAAGAAAAAAATAATTTGCCGAAACTAAACCACTTGGAGGAAAGGAAAGGGAATGGTATTTAACAATTTTTGTATTTAGCAAAAATGTAAAAAACAAAGGTACAAAAAAGCATTAGGGCACCAGCTTTTTTTAAAAAAAATGTCTGAAGCTATTCTCAATTGCTAAATAAAATTAAGCTTGTTATTTGCAATACCGTTTTAAATTTACTAATGATAAGTCAATTATCAGACTTCCTCCAAATTTCCTTTACAACTGATAGAAATCAATGCCTTTGCTTCTCTATCCCATACGGGATAGAAAACTGCTATGGAAAACCACATCACAGGCAGGACTGCACAGGAGTTCCAACAGTGACAACATGCCAGCATGCAGAGAGTTCACACAGAAACAGAAGTGAGAAGCACTAAATTGCCATGGGAAAGCAGAAGTACCACAGATTTTGAATCACTAAGGTGAATCATATCCCTCTAATATCCCCTAAATTTCCATGTAAGGTAAATAAAATTCTGGTTGATAATCATCACTTGAAATCAGGGGAAGAATTAGCCTAGTCAGAGCTAAGACCTAGGAAGCAGCTGCTGGTACTGTCACATATTTTTACAACTCTAACTTCTTTTCCATCTTGATTTCGACAATAGAGAAGAGTCACTGCAGCTTTGCCTTTCATCAGGATTTTGATAGCACGTATTTTTAGAATGCACAGAAGGTTAGAAATATACATATACCAGCCAAAACTTTACCAAGCTGAATAACAAAATAATTCTTTCACAGATTTTTCATAAGAAACTTATCTGATGCTTGATAACAAAGCAAGCACCCTTCTTTTGTAATACACTAGACTGGTGAAATTATTTCCACAGATGGTCAGTAAGACCAAGACACCCATCTTCTTTACTATTTTTTGGAAGGTACCCCATTTAATCCATCTTCCTTCACACAACCTAGATGAACTAATGAAATGCCTAAATGATTAAAACTTTCATTCCTTTCAGTGCTTGTCTGACATAAATGGGAAGAAGGAAAGAAGAAGGCTCCTAGTTTGTTTTTAAGCTGTAGAAGACAGTACAGAATTGCTCTTCTTTGAAAGGCTTAAATGATGCCAGTCTTTTAGAAGCAGTATCCCTCCTCTGCCAGAACATTTAAAAGCATGTCATTGTAGTCAAAACCAAGATGCCTCTTTAAGTGAAATTTTCTTTTTATTTCCTTCCTTGCTTGAAATTAAACAAACATTGCCAATCCTAAGCTGAGAGGGAGAATGTGCAGACTCACAGACAAGGGTGGGCGTGAGGCTTTGGCCAGAGTGCTCAGCAAGAAAATACCCTTTTTGTCCACTCTTTATCAGGAACTTCCTCCTTAATTCATGTCAGGTCATCAGTTCCTGGCAGGTAAGGTTACTGGCAACACTATGCTGTTTAGTGAAAGGTCCCAAATGTTGGAGGTGGGGAGGGAGGGGGAACCAACAAGAACAAACCAGTCCAACAGGTGTTAGCAGTCTCTGAAGACCATGCAAGACCCCAGACTGAAGCAGAAGGGGTGCCCATCTTGTGCCCACTCTCTTGCAAATAATAACTTACCTTTCAGTCTGTTGAATGTGTGTATCTCAAAATTCCATTTAAAAAAATGAAAAAAAAAAAAATCTATTTTAGACAAAGGCTGTATTAATCTGAAATTTTTTACTTCAGGGGCTCTCAAAATACAAACCAGTCTCAGAGTGCACTTTAGCAGGTGCTGTGTAAGTGGTGGCTCACTGCCATCAGGAACAAATCTAACTCAAAGCTTTCCAGAACAATTCAGTTTCCTGAACCAGTTACAAAGCCTTTTCCTCGAAGAACATTTTTCTAACTAAGCAAACACTACAAGTTCCTCCAGCACAGTACCTCCCCACTAATTCCACTTAATCAAAGTGTAGTAGTTCCTGTCAGAGAGACTAAACTACTCTCCTTGGTAAGTAATTTTAATCCAATCTGCTCTAAAAGGTGCTTCTTGCTGCAGCCCTCTTTAGGTTACCCATCCTGTTTCCTCTATAACTCCCTGGAACCTGTTAATATCCTACTGCTCCTTTGAGACTGCTCTCATGTTATTTTCCCCCTAATATTTCCTCCATGAAGTAAATTCAACACCAACATACAGCCCTATGTTTACTGTTAACATATGTTATTTATCAGTAACTTGCAGATACCACAGCCTTTAAAGCATACTTTGCATTCTGAATCTTAAATGCATGGATGAATATAGGTGCTTAAATTAAATTAAGAAATGGTTTTCCACTGTCAGGCTCAATTTAAGGTAAACAGAACAATACCTACATCAGTACTCAGTTCAAAGTTAAAGAAAAAGATTTCTCCTCAGCAGAAATTGTGACTTAGTGATAAGACATTTTAAAAGATATATTTGGTGTTATTTTATTTGCTTTCTAGACTTGCTTGATGCCCTTAACATAGAATCACAGAACTGGTAGGCTTGGACAGGACCTTACAGCTCATCTGGATCCAACTCTCCTTCCACGGGCAGGGACATCTCCCACTGTATCAGGTTGCTCAAAGCCCCATCCAGTCTGCCCTTGAATATTGCCAGGGAGGGAGCATCCACAACTTCCCTGGGCAGCCTGTGACAGTGTCTGACCACCTTCATCATGAACAATTTTTTCCTAATATGTAATCTAAATCTCCCCTTTTCAAGCTTTAAACCATTGCCCCTTGTCCTGTTGCCCTCACAGTATTTTTGGCCTTCCCCCATTCTCCTGAACGGATCACTAACTTGGGTCTAAAATCAGTATTTTCTCATTTATGATAAGCTCAAGCAATGATGCAGACCTGTCCTAAATGGGAATGCAAAAAAATAATGTAAATTTAGCAAGGCTAATGGAATGGAAGAAGCTTTACACTAAGAACAGAGCAAAGATGAGGACTGCTGGACTGCAGCATGGACTCAGCAGCCAAAATGTTGGAGAGGGAGGCAGTTGGTGTTTTAAATTATTTCAGAGGCAAACCCCTGATTAAAAGCCATACTGACTTTTCTTTCAAGTCTTTAAAAAGCCAAGACAAAGTATATCTAGATACTTATCAACTCTCTGTGGAGAACTATAGCAGAAGTACCAATTGTTCCAAAGTACAAAGATCCATCAATCTACTGTTAGTGTGCTGCCATAGCAGAAGTACCTTGGTGTCTCCTGCCAGTCATCAGATTTAGGCTATAAAGCTGTCTACAAAGAAAATAATGTATTCAGTAAGTCTTCTCCTAATACTCTGAAACTTCTAGTCCAATTTACAGGCTTTCAGAAGTGAATCCAGAATTTACAAGGAATATGCATTTAAATAGTTTATAAATGGTTGCTATATGCCCCAGCTCTATAAATTTCTCCCAAACCACTCTAACAAAATTATTCCTGTACATACTCACAAATCACTTCGTGTCTTTGGAATCTTTGTAAATTAAATTTATATCTCTGGAAACTATGTGTGAAAAGTTCCCACACACATACAATTCACATAACATACTCTGGAAAACAATTTAAGAAAATCTTCTGAACACTCCTTAGAAACTGCAGCAGTTGATGCTAAAGGCTTTAGTGGAGGCTCAGCCAACAGAAGGACTTGTTTAGGGAACTGATGCTGACACAAGCTCGCCTCCTCCTTCTGAGCATCTGAACAGGAAATAGCCTACTTATACTTCAAGAGCACATCTCAACCACAGTGATGGAGCTTAAAGCTCCTACTTGGAGTCAGCAGCTCCCACTCTCACCTTTCGTACGGTCTCCAGCTCCCTCTGCTTGTTCTCATTGGCCATTTGCAGTTCCTTCATCTGCCTCTCCAGCTCTTCCTGCTCAGCCAGGAGTTTCTGGCGCAATTCTTTTCGTTTTTGCCGTGCTTCTTTGTGGGGTGGAGGGCTCCCTGCCTTCAGCAGGTTTACAGTTGTCTGTATGGCTGGAAAGGAGTGTGCAAGGAAAAGTAAGAGAAGACCAATGAAGGGAAATGCTAAAGCTTATCTGTGTTGCTGTGATTTTGGGGGGTTGTGCTACTTGTTTAAATTTTTATGTATTTTTAAACCAAAAGTAACTGTTGTCAGTTCTCTTACTTCTCAAGAGACTATCTGTCAACACAAACCAGAAGTGAAAGACACTTGGCTTTCAGTATTGGTCGTGTGCCACAAGGATAAGGTCTGGCAATTCCAGTGCATCTTCTCAACTCAAATACTGATTTCTAAGGGGCACCGGACACACAAGTCACTTGTGTATCTAGCTGCAAAAAATAAAAAAACAAACCCAAACACTTCAAGATTTCTTACTGCCTAGATTCAGTGACTCTTAATTGCGTAGTATAAGGTTATCTAATATATACATCACTTACTTCCCTAGAAGCAACCTTAAACTCTTCACTGTTACTGATACCCCAAGGGAAAACTTTATCCTACAAGAAAGTAGCTCTCACTTACTTATATTTAGTTAGGAAATACTCAGAGCAAAGCTGAGGAGTGCAGATGATTTTGGTATTTTATTCACCTACCACAACCGTGAAAACAAATCTCCCTTTGGAATTAAGTAATCATTTGATATACATTATGGACTTATGTGTAATTAAACACATTTTTGGTAAATAGGGTGTTTAAATAAATGTACAAATGAAAGCACACAACTCCAAATGTTTAAATACTTTACATAGTTCAATGGCATTGGCAATAGTGGCTTTGCAAGGGCTTCTGCCTCATTCCACAACACATGTGTGTAACCATCACTCAGCACACATCTGGAAAGTTCCCACAGAAGGAGCAACTTTCACTGTGAGGACAGAAAAGGAAGCCCCAGTTCCCAGCCATATCCTCAGCTCAAACCATAATACCTCAAGCAAAACTGTAAAAGCAAAGCCACTATTTGACACTGAAATTAACAAGCTTTCCCTTTCTTCCCAAAAGTAAAAATTTACAATGTATTCTGCATCATTAAAAGTACAGTCAATATAGTAAAATCAAATAATAATATCCATTTAATTTTGGCTATGGATACCTAAATTGAGATACCTAAAGCCAGAAACCAGTTCCCCTTATGTGCATCTTAAGTTCTTCCTAAGCCTCAGGCTTCTTAAAGAAAAGAGCTCCTTTCCACATGCTCAAAACACAGACACTAAAAATCACAAGAATTTCAAATCTGAGAAAAGCACAGCTAAGACCTCAGCTTAATGTAAATTTCATATAACGAAGATCTTTGAAATCTCACCTTGAATCCACTCCTGCTTCTTCTTTTTATCAGAGGCACTGATCTCAAAGCTTTTATCAAGACACTTTATGAGAAAAAGGCATTTCTTTCCATCTTTGTCAGGCAAGGCCTAGAATGGGTAACAAAGGATTAGCCTTGCAAACACTGAAATCTAAGTTACATAGTTAAGTTCTACATATGCAGGTATCTGTTACAAAGCTACAAGTACCAGCACCAAGAACCTTTATAAAAAGCATGTTTATGAACTGGTTTTACATACAGTAAAAAAAAAATTCCATTAATGAAAAATATATCTTGCAGACAAAACAGGATTAACTCTTATTAATCTTTACACATAGTCATAGTTTTTGGTCAGGTTTGTTTGGGTTTTTTTTTTTACCTCTACACAACAGTTGCCATCCAGTATGATGTCTCCCTTCTTGTCCTTTAAATCTTCACTTACATAGTAGGAAATAATATTGGGTTTTAGCACAAACCATCGTTCTGTCCAATTTTTCCTTTTATGACCTTTTTTCAACATATAGCCCTGTAAAAAGCAAAATATCAGCTCAAATGCACAGCCTCTGTTAACTACCTGGTCTGCTGGTTACGCGGCTTTAAGGCCCAGCAGAGCAGAGAGGAAAGTTAGCTCAAGGCCCTAAATACTTCACCTACACACTTCCATTGCTAACACCAGCACATGGCTAATTTTAGGCCATGAAAAACTACTCACTGCTCTTCTGCCCAGTTTTTAATTAACTGAAGAACTGAATCACAACATTAATAGTAATCATGATTATTATTGTTATTATTCATTATAGGTCTTTGGTACTCTTTGATGACCTTTAACTTTCTTCAGTCAAGCAGAGACATTTGCTGTCACCAAGACTGACCTAGAATATTTTAATGAAAGTTGCTATTAGGAGTAAGTCCTGTGTAGATGCACACCCCAGTGACAGAAGTGGGCCTGCAACCATGAACTGTAAATTCAGCCTGTTGTGGGATATCCCAGGGATGAAGCAGAACCACCTCTGGCCTGGGCATCAATACATCTAAAATATAAGCAGCAATACTCAGTGCAGTAATACTGGTAACTGTTATGCATTATCCATTGTGGCCATGGAAATTCAAAAACCATCTTATGGAAAAGAGGGAATGATACAATCATTGGTCATTCTTGCAGGTGTTTGATTTCTAGTGATCTTATCAGGGGCACTGTTATCATCTAGCCACTTCTTAATTTAGTGTTTCAAAGTTTGCCCAAGTTTTGCAGGCTCTCCCTGCCATTTCTGAAACCAGATTCCCCAATGTTCTCATACTTCTATCTGACTCCTAATTTCAGAAAAAATGTCAAATCACAGACAAAACTAAAACACATGCATCCATATAGCTATGAACAAGCCATACAGAAAGCACTGTTCTCAACGTACGCCAGATTAAAAGGTTGGAAAAGTTGGAAAGGAGACCAAGAAACTTTTTTCCTGTAATGCATTTTAGCTATAGCAATTAAATACAAGCAAATAAATAGCTGTGCTGTAGCATATTTAAGTCAGAGGTATCTTTCTGAACAGGTCTGAGGGGGAAAAAGAAATTCAGAACTTCTAGAAAAATTCTTGTTTAAAAAAAATAATAAAATCAAAATAAACAGAGAAGAATCAACCCCCTTCATATACAGATTACCTGTGCTCAGCTTTTCTAGCCAGTTAAACATGTCGAGACCCACAGCCATGCCTATTCCCTTTCAATCCTACCCCCTTGCTCCAAAACAGGAATGTGCAGATAAACAGCTTTACTGGCCACCTCTGTACTCAGGCCTCAGGTCTGGGTGGTCACAAGGGTGTGTGAAGGACTCCAGCAGCCTCACTCTTTCATGCCTTGCATAGTTTCACTCATAACCAGGGTTTTTCTCCTTCCTGACATACTGAATTTTCTCTCAAAGCCAAGACAGACTGATACCTTCCTCTCACAGATCTGCAAAATCTTTAGCTATTATTTCTGGGCATCAATTGCTTCTCATCTTCCAAGAGCCTACTCACAGCACTTGGGGACCTTTATACACCAGCTATCATGAGAGGGACATATCTTTCAGAAAAATAAATATAACAAATTTAGTTATCACTGCTATACCTGCCATAAGTCTTGGAGATCCAAAATAGGTGCACAACAAAGAGGGCAGTATGACACTTAATTGAGTACATGCTGTACTTTAGCTAACTAACACCTTTATGTAACGATATACTGCAATAAACAGGACGATTCAGTGAATCAAAAAGGTATCAAGATATAAGCTGTGACCAAACCAGACATCTCCAAGTTACAGGGGAACTCTGTTCTTTATTAGGATCCAGGAGGTGCTTGGTCAAAGCTTGACACAAACTACTTTTAAGTGCAATATCAAAACTGAAAAGAAATCACTTTTCCTCAAAGGTTTCAAGCAGAAAGAGCAACCTGACACTGGTTATTTTATTTTCATGCTATTAGACAGCAGAATGACTTCATTTTGCCCTCAACTGACCGTGTGTATGTATGCATTCAGTCCTCACCTCCAACAGGCAACCATCAGTTAACAAAAAAAGACTTTCACATTGTTCTGTGGATATTCTCAAAGAATTTCCTTTGCCAAGACCTTCTGATGATTTCTTCAGAACAGCTTAGAAAAGCCTGCCAAGAAAGCCTTTGTTTCTCTCCTCACCAAGAAATCAAAGATAAAAAAGTTCTATGTCAGGTAAAAGTCAATTTTAAATAGCACTCTAGGTAAGCTCTGCTGAGGCCCCTCAGATCCCTGTGACATTTATACTTCTCATGAAAAAAAAAAACCAAAACCAAAACCAACACACCAACAACAACCAAACAAACCCACCACAACAGTTTTAAAAGCCATTCCTGAGCTGATAATACAGCCACTGGAAATCTGAAGAAAGTGGAGGCTTACAGAAATTTGCTAAGAATATAAAGCATTATTTGTTGTGTTTGAGTACAAGTAAAAAAATTTGTCATGAAGCCTGCTAAGCAAAACAAAAAGGGAGAGAGCTCTCAAGCTCTTCTATACCTTTTTGCTCTGTTGAAGTGGGATAATTTAGAAGCAGACATTTCAGCTGGAGAAATAACCTCCATATGGAAACAAGAGGGGCTGGATAAGGGTATCATCAGCACAACTTTAATTTGCTACAACATAACTGCAGATAGGAAAAAGCACTTCCAAAGATTGGAGTTGCTACCTGTTGTAGAACTGACAGCCTATTGTAGTAGTTGATATTGTTACAAAAAAGGCTGTATTTCAAGATAAAGCACACTTTGCTTGCTGTCTAAAAACACTCTCTCAACAATACTGCAGCAGTTACAACAACCTGAACAACAGCAAAATTTCTCTTATATAAAAAGAAGCTCATATTAAAGAACCCATAGTTTGCCTAATCCCCCCCTTCCTCATTATCCATCAAGTAAAGAAATTGCAGTGCAAGTTGAACATTTTCTAATTATGCAATAAACTGCTCTACTGTAAAACATTGCTTGTGTTTCTTACCTGTTTGAGTACATCCAGTATGAGCTCATTAAAGACTTCATTGATTGCCATGGACACCGTCTGTCGGTCCATCCCTTTACTGAACTGCCCGCTTCCGATGAGATCAATGAGGTCCCATGCAGACAGACCCTCCCGACTGGTGTTCAGAGCAATCTTATAATGGTCAAACTGCTCTTGCTGCCAGCCTGCTCCCATTGCCTCAGTGAGTTTTTTAAGTAAGTATTCAATCTGTACATAAAAACAAACAGATATTCATCATTTTCAGCAGCCATGGAAATCAAGTGTTTCAGAGCTGTAAAATAAGCTTCTCTAGAGATTACCACTGCAGCAAGATTCCTATGTTCACATGTAGGTCCCTAAAGGTAGGTGGTATAATTAGCAAATATTTTAGGCTTCTGCCTCAGTGAACTTTTGACTGCCAAGCCCATCCTGCAGCTACTATCCTCATGCTACAGAGAGAAAGAGCTGAGCCTGACTGCCTCTTCTAATTTTTAAGAATTTTAGAGAACACATATGACCTTCCCCGGCATAGCTTCCGAACTGTGATGACTGAAGTGTGAAAAGGCAAGAAGTTTCAGAAAGTGTTCTTATAAAATAAAAAGCATACAAATTAGAAAAAATAAGAAAAGATGGCAGTTTGGACAAGAAGTGAAATTAAAACCTACACAGCCAGGTATTACGATCACATAATTTAAGTCTTCACCTGAGCCCTTCTCTAGCTCTCAAGCACTCCATCACTGGACAGAATCTTGGCAGATATATTAGAAGTAAAAGTACAAAATTTTCATGTCCACTTTTGTTGTTTCCAAAATAAACTCTCCTTTTCCTTTAATCTTTCATCATTCTGTAAGCACTACCATACACAGGGCAACAAGGCTAGTCAAAATAAACACAAGAATGAAAGAGAAAGAAGGATGGGTTTCTTCTTTTGTCTGTTTTTATGTTGTTTTTATACTCATCACTGTTCACTCTTAAAACAAGGCAGTATTTTAAACTTTGCCCATCTACAGCTTTTAGCATATGTAAAATGCTTTTGATGGCTCTTTAAACAAGTGATTTGTGAGAGCCTTCCCACACAGGAAAAGCTCCCCAAGGGCTGGCCTTTCTCTCCAGCCACCACAGAACCATTTCCCGGTAGGTTGGTTCACAAAGCTGCAGGCGAGGGCTCCTCTCAGCTGCCGCTCTTCTGCGGGCAGGAGGGAGGCAACCGGCCACTGCCTGGTGCAAGTGGGGAGGGAAAGCAGCAGGACCCCTTCAGGTTTTCTCTGTGCATGTGGAAATAACACAGATTTCTTCATGGGCTGCTTTTCTTGTCCTTCAGGACTGTCTGCTCACTTTCAGTTTACCTATTTAAGGTGTGGTTTTGGAAAACACCAAGTGACTCAAGAGTCTGAGTTCCATTATCAAAAATGACTAAGGTGTACGGCATGAATGTGCCTCATTAAAAAGGGGTGGAAATCAAATGCTTTCCAGGACTTTGTTTGTCTCATCACTGATTCTGGTCCCTCAGCATTGCTTGAAAACAATGTAATTTCTCCCACAGGTAAGAAAAACCCCAGCTGAAAGAGATTGTCTGTTTCACCACAAAATGGATTGACTTTCCAGTTACAGCTGAGTCACCTTTCAGCTGGTCTAATAGCCTTCTGAGCACCCAGCAGTCTCTGCACAGGAGATTTGGGAGCACAAAGAATTAAAGCTGTGGTTTGTTCCCCACACATTTCACCACAAGAACTCCCAGAACTCAAGGTTTTGATGCAGCACATGTGCTGATTTTGTGGCTGCTGCTTCTTCCTCTCCATTCCCTCATATCCATGACCAAGAAGCATGCAAGTGTGCATCAGAACACACTCATCTGGCAAAGCAGTAAATTACCAAACTCACCCTCCAAATGGGTAAGCTCTACTTACTATTTCAGCACAGTAACTGTTCTCAGTCTTTCAGCCCCTGCTCTAGCAGCACATGGACTCGTGCTACAGCAAAATGGAGAAGCTACTGAAATCTTCTGCATGGTCTACAGGAAAGTTCCTGCTCTGCTGAGTAAGCAGGAAGCACGTAGCCCTCAGAGATGTGGCTGTCCTGCCCTCCTTGTAAACAGTGTCTTAAGAGAAGACAGGCAAGCCAGGCACAAAATATGCCTCCAGGGTGGGTACAGGAGTTGAAGAGAGCACTGCTTTTCATTTCAGCTTCACTGAGCATTTAAATATTCTTAGCTCCTCATGCAATTCTTACCAGCAAAGGTTAGGTTTGAACAGAGGCCTCTGCAGAAGTGGCATTCACACTGCAGTCATGTGCAATTCTGGCAGGGTACAAGGTGAGTGTCAGTGCTGTGCTGTGCCCCTCTGCCATCTGAGGAAAGGGCTCCCTGGGGAGGTCACCCACCCTGTGCAGGATGGAGAGGTGGCTCGGGCCACCTGCAGTGCAGTGCCAGGGTTCTGCTGGGCCAGGTTCACTGCTGCTGCTGGTCAGGCTGCTCACCAGAACCAGTGATACAACTGAGCTCTGCAGTGGCTGCAGGTACAGCTCTGAACCCCTGCAGTTAATATTGTCACATGACAGCAAAGAAAAACTAGCATGCTTCCTCCCAAGCAACCAACAAACAACTTTATTACAGTATTTCTGTAAAATTCAGTAATTAGTTCCTTTAAATATCTTTAAAATATGCTTTGCTGATTTTCACTCTCCACGATCTAAGTTTAAAAAGTAATCCAAGTCTTCTAAGGATCAAGTACCATAAATCCTCAGCAGTCTGTTAAAGGCAGGAAGCAGCTTGCTTCCTATTCCACACAAGTTTTATAGAAAAAAAAACCACAATCCAAAAGAGCCCTTCACAGCATGCAAGAACAGTAGCACTGGCAACTTGTAAAACCTCCTAGAACCTGGATTTGATGATCTGTAATGAGCTCTGTCAGCAATAGAGGAACAAATTTTTTTCCCCATGTTCAAAAGACATTCTGCCACTCAGTCTCTCTGGGCAGCATCAGGTCTGAGCTAAATCCTGTACTTCAGTTGAAAGGAAAGCTAAGACAACTGAGGCTTAATTAGTTAGATAATACATCTACCAAATGCTAGACAGCAATTAAAAATTAAAAAAAAATCATTAAACTTAAGGAACTTTAATTATAAAATGTATTTTTCCAAAATTTCACAACCTGTTACACTCCTTCAGGCACGCAGATCTCAAATTCCTTCATTTAATACTCTCAGAGTACTAGAACACACTTGCAGACAAAGGGACAAAAAAAGAAAAATCATAGCTGAACAGATTTTCTTTCACTTTTTTGTTCAAGCCATATGAACAAGATGTGCATCAAACTAAAGGCATGGAAAAGAAGCAACATGAAGCTCTTAGCTAGTGCACATTATTATGTAATGCATTAAAAATAAATAAAAATATCCTTTCCTTTAATATAATTTGTACACATTTTACCTTGTTTTGATTATTAAAACTGATCTAATCACACCTGCTAATCAGCCATCTACAAGTCACTAACATGACCACAAATGCCATTAAAACAATGAGGTCTTTTATGTACTTTAAAATACATTAACTTCTCTTAACTAAAAAAGGACCTGTGCATATTACAATTTTCTTTATAAAATAAAAATAAATTTTAAAAATTATCAAGCTTTATCTTGCATTCAGGTAAGTACACGACTAACCAAAATCCTGAGAAAAAAATTAACTAGCATATCTGCTCAAGAGCAACAGTGACTGCTGGGGTGGGGTATAAATATGTAACAGTACAAGGTAAATACAAAGAATCTGGATCTGGTGAGTGTGGAAGCAAGAGACCATTCATTATGTGCTCAAATGAGGAGCCTCTGAAAGCAAATGCCATTTCCCCTCCTCCACGAAGAGACAGACATGTCAACTCAGCAAATAACAGACAAATTAAGTCCACTGGCTCAAACATAACCTACTCTAGTGGTTAAAAAGCAGAGTGCTTAAAAGTGAATGTGAAGCAGTATTTGCTGATATTCTGACTGGACCTTACTTTCAAACACAGATGTAAAAACACAAGGGGCAGAGTTAGCAACCAGCCTATGTCACTACAGACCAACTGGTTCCACAGTATGAAAAACAGCTTCCATCTCAAATCAACAGAAGCTTTTCAGCCAGAATTTTGCCAAGAGAAATCAAAAGTAATATAAAGGAGGCTCTTTAGCATAAGCTATGCAGCCTGTTTGGTAGTCTTTCAGAAGACACTTTTTTTCCCCATGTTTCAGTACCTATTTGCTTTTCCAGATATTCCTGGCACTATCCTTCACAAGTAATAACACATCATAGATGTTTCACATGCTTTTCTGATGTACAAGTGGGTCTCTTAGAAGATGAAAAGTAATGTCAAGGAAGCCCTCATGCCCATCAGAGCAGAGCAGACAAGGCTATTCTGGTTCATGATATTCAAATAAGGCCTGATACTAGCAGCGCAGATGTGAAGTCTGTTCACATCATAGCAAATTCTGTGGAAGCACTATACTGGGTGAAAGACATGAAAGCAATTTCATAATCATCATAAATTTCCTTTTTACATCCCATCAGAACATCACTTTTAAGTCAAATATTTGTTTCTTCCATTTCACCAACAAAAAAATCCCCACTTTGAATTAGAATGTATTAAACTTCATGGACAATAACAGACTTCACAAAAACCATTCATTATGCAGTGTAAGCCACTATCCTCCTTCTTTTTAAAAATTAAATTAGGATTATGTCATTTAATTCAGGTCAACCCAAAAAAGTGTAATATGTAAATCCTATGGGCAAGCCACTGCATAAGCTGAAAACTGTCAACTTTCTGTAGCAATCAAGGAAAAATGTAGAGAAATGGAAGAACAAGTGCAAGTCATAATATGCAAGTCATAAGGGACTAATCATCTTTTTAACCATCACTATCAACTTGAAGAGGTCATGGGTCAACTAAAACCCAGCACAATGAGATTTCACTCTAGTTTTAGTAGTTTTGATTTTATTCCTGAGCAGCCAAGGTTCAATTCCTTCTATTTCCTTCACTGTATCAGATTCTGATACCAAAATGCAGACAAAGGAAGACAATGTGGTCACAAAAAAGCTTTTGCTCCAGGAAATGCCTCTGGAAGAATCACCACTGCACAGTTTCAGACTTTCACCTCCTCAGTCTAAAAAAAAAATCCATCATCTTATTTTCAAATACACAGGTTTAGACACTCTTTGTCCAAGCTAGGATAAATAAAAATGCCCTGTGTTAATACAGGTGAGGGCTAGAGGACAAGTGAAAAATGTACAAATCTTCTTCCCTCAAGAAGTCAGCCTTAAAAAGCAAAGACACAAAATACATTTGGTTTATTTACAACAAGTTATGTGAACACTAGCTTACAACACACAAGGAGTGTGCAGCCTGAAGTATACACACTATGAGTTTCCCCATTAATGATGGCCGAGAAACAGAGCTAACCACATACCACAGCTTTCAGGCCAGAAAGCATTCTGGAGGCTGCAGTCACATGTCAAGAAATAAGAAAGGGGAAGTGTTTGGAAATCTTTTTATAAAACAGAAAATGTCTGGTTAAACAACACCAAGGCACACAAATGAGTCTGGAACAACTAAGAGGTCAGCTGTAAAGGACATTCATAACAGACCACAAATATTTCTGCTCTTATGGCTACAGTTCTCTCCACTCTTCCCTTTAATTTATTCTTCTCAAGGAAGAGGTAATGCCTGTGAGAGATGAAGGAAACACACACTTGGGTGTCTGCATCTTAGAGGATCGAGTGGAAAAGAACAGCTGCAGGTAAGGAAGGAGATCCCACCCAGGCCCCACTTTCTGGGTGCATTAGCAATACAACTGCCTGGTAAAGCTTTGTCCACAGCACCAGGAGGCTATTCTGTCACTAGCCAAGAATTGTATTAATTCTGAAAGCTGTCCATCAGGACTAATTTTAACTAGAGCAAATAAGGCGGTTTTTTTACTCCAGTCCATCTGTACCTCTTTGAAATAACACATTCACCCAGTTCACAGAAGAGTTTCACTTTGTGCAGAGCAAGCTTTCCCACTTCAAAGGCAGAGTGCCATTTCATTTTCAGATACCATCTCACATTTCCTTGGGACATGGGCACCCTTGCAAAACAGGCATTCATGGATGTCTGAAAATTCCTTTTCAACTCTCCTATCTGCTCTCAGTTGCCCACCAGCTGCCAGCAGAAGCTACGCTGGAGCCCAAGGACATTACCAGCTCAGCCCAGTGCCCTACATAGCCATCAGCTCCCATCTCTTTAACCTGACTTCTCCCCACAACACAGTGGGATTCTCTCAAGCTTGAAGACAAATCCCAAAACCGCACACCCAAACCCTTCTCCATGCTGGATTTTACTAAACTTACTTACCTCAAGTGCAGGGCGGCCATTCCTCCTTCCCCAGAAGGTGTGAAGCACCTCTGCCTTTCAGTCTGCCACCTCTAAACAAAAAACTTGTGACCCTTGTGTCACCTCTCTACGGCTTTCAGATTCTTTCTTTGTAACTCTTTCCTCACTTTGCTCTTTCTAAATCTTTGCTGTGTCTAAAAATCCTTTCCAAAGTAGCCAGTTTACCCTGCTCTGGATGTGCTGCAGCTGTTCCCAATTTTGCCCATTCAACACCTGGGCAGGCAATCAAGACTTAACACTTTGCAGATGGGGATAACAGCCCCACCACAATTAGCTGTGCAACGTGAAAGGCCTGTCACAGCTGCACTAGTGCAAAAGTAATGGGCAAGAAGAAGGACAGCAGTCTCAATCTTCAGTCAGAGCAGAGGGGGTGAAACTGCACCCAAACATGAGAGGATTCCAGATACAAAGTTGTTTGAATGAGTGCAGAAAACACTTATTTAATTCAATAATTTAAAAAGGAAAATCAGACTCACAATCAAGCAGGTCTCGAAGAGTAGCTCCTACAAGCAGGAGGAAGAGAAGGCATCCTCATGGCCACAGGAAATTGTAACAACATGGAATGGATTGAGAACAGCCTTGAGAAGGACTTGGGGCTGCTAGTTAATGAAAAATTCAATGTGAGCTGGCAATGTGAACTTGCAGCCCCTGAAAGCAAACCATCTGCTGAGCTGCATTAAAAGCAATGTGACCAGCAGGTCAGGGGAGGTGACTTTTACCCTCTGTTCCACTCTTGTGAGACCCCACCTGGAGTACTTTGCCCAGCTCTGGAGTCCCCATCAGAGGAAGGACAGGGAGCTCTTGGAATGAGTCCAGGAAGCTTGGAGTGAGACCATTAAGACAATCAGAGGGTTGAAGTACCTCTCCTGGGAAGACAGGCTGGAAGAGCTGGGGTTGTTCAGCCTGGAGAAGACAAGTCTTGGGGGACACCTTATAGTGACCTTCCAGTACCTGAAGGAGGCCCAACAGGAAAGCTGGGGAGGGACTTTGTAAAGGCCTCTAGTGATAGGACAATGGGGGAAAGTTTCAAACTGAAAGAGAGTAGATTTACACTAGATATTAGGAAGAAATTCTTTAGTATGAGCATGCTGAGACACTGGAACAGGTTGCCTGGAGAAGCTGAGGATGCCCCTCCTTCCCTGGAAGTGTTCAAGGCCAGACTGGACAGAGCTTTAAGCAACCTGGTCTAGTGAAAGGTGTTGATGCCCTTGGTGGTCTTTAGGGTTCCTTCCAACCCAAACTATTCTGTGATTCACTGGAGACCAAAGAAGTTTTCTCTGTTATAAATTTCCTGTCCACAAGCTAGGATGTAAAAATCTTCAACAGATCACCCCTCCAACCTGAAATTATGAGGCAAGTTTCCTAGTTACTTATAATGGGGAAACAAACTCTCCAAAACCCTAAAAGCCTCCGAGGCAGAAGGGAGGGAGGAGATGGACCAGATGGATCCCACAAAAAGGACTCCACGCCAGAAATTGCATTAAGTTGTGTGTTGCAATATTCTCAGCAAACAATAACAGCAACAAACAGGGGGGAAGGAAAGCTTGCTATAGTCACCCATGACAGGTTTACATTTACAAACACCTCACAAAACAGCACTGCTTCCATCACACTGTCCTGTGTTCTTCACTTTGAAAAAATCCCCACAGTTTATAAATGACATGCAAGCCATTTTGTATTCTGTAATTAGTTACAGGACTCAGTATAAAGCAGTCTTTATGTGCAGTCTAAAGAGTGCAAAATGCAGTCTAAGTATATAATCAAGTTTTACTATGAACTCAAGAGGCATAAAAAGTAAATTAAAAGTAATGTATCTTTAATAGGTACCAGGATAATTTTGTATACTAAATGAGAAGATTTATTTTCAGGTAGAAATTCTCAGCACTAAGACAATGACTACAGGTTTGTACAAAAAATGTTTTGCAAATCTGGAGTTTAGATTTAATATTTAAAAAAGGAGACACAAGAACTTAAAAGACAGATATGAACAGATATGAACGGTCATGTAAAGGAAAAGCAAAACTGACCAACACTGAGACTTTGCATCTTTACTTTCTGATTTTTGTGTAAAAGTAGAAATGAGTAAATGTGGAATTTTCCAGAAGCACAGAGATCCTCAGGAGGACCACTGCAAACAGACAGCATTCCTTCAGTGGCTGATTACATTACCTGTGTGGTCTAAGGCGAGAGGTTAGGCTGAATACCCGCATTGTATACGATAAGAACAGAGAACCCTTTCTTTGTCAGGCTCCATAAGATTTCTTTAAACAGTATTGCACAATTTAAATCTTGCAGTAATCAAGGAGATGCAGATGTAGATCTACTCCTTTTAAAAATACCCCAGGTAGAAGAGCAACACAAGTTAACCCTGAACATTAAGGATGAGAAGGAAAACAAACAGCAGTCAAGTAATCTGGAAATCCTCTTTCAGGCTCGCAGCCTGCTCCCCAGCCATCAGACATATTGTCATTGCCTGGCATCAGCTACAAAAGGCAACAGAAATCTGGGGATTTGATTCATGGGGGAGGAGCAAGTAAGCAACACCGAGGCTTCAGGAGGCAGGTCTGAAGCTTTTAACTATGCCAACAAATAAGGAGATGTGAAATAACTGCCCACAGGTAAGCCAGGCTGAGCAGTGGGAACACAATGACAAACTAGAGATGTGGATTTGAGTCCTAGTTTGCACATTTTTAATGTTTCTGACCTTCTACCCAAGCCAAATCTGGCACCATTAAGAAAGATGATGCCTTAGCTTTTACAGACAAGATGCCCATCTACCAGAAGTGACAGAAAAAAACCCAGTAAAGCATGCAAGAAAACTGTCCCATTTCTTATGGGAATATAGCATGCCAGGTAGGGTCCTGTCATCACCAGCCTGACAAAAACAGAAACACTGAAAAAAGTCAGTCTCCTGCTAAAAGTGCATGACAAGAAAAACCCAAGCAGTTAATTTTGATGACTTGGTGCAGCAGCCTGAATTTTCACAGTTACACTGTAGTGGCATGTAAATCAAGCTGTTCTGATCCCTGGCTGTTCAACACGGTTTGCAAACATTTATTTATCAATATTTCAGTGCTGAACTGCAAACCCCTGGGATTTTGTTATACAGTTTTGCAAGAGATTTTTTATGCCTATGGTTCTAATCTTCCAGATTCTTCCCTCACCCATCCCCAAGGGGAGAATTGTCAAGATGCCAAAATATCACTCTTGGGTTAAAATACCTATTTGTGTGTTGCCCATACTTGTTCATTAACTTAAAGTATGGAGAGGTTTCTCTGTTACTGTTCCTTCAACCATTTCAAGCAACAGTGTTCAGGTAGTGGCTGCTTTTGATCAGAAACAGGCACCATCAGAAAAGTTCGTACTTCTCCTTTTCACCCAGAGAGTGACATGAGACAATGGACTCACTTTGCAAGTCCCAGTAGCACAGAGCAGAGGGAAGGATTATTTTTCAGAATCACACTGATGTACTAACTGTGCAAAATTTTAATCACACATAAGCAAGCACAATGATTAAAGATCACATATGTGCACTACTCATGAGCAAAGCAAGAACCTCAAGAGCCCCGAGTGCTGGTACTGGAACAAGTCTCCCCAGCACCAGTCAGTTCTCTCAAGAAGCAAAATAAGCTATCTACTGGAGGGCAGGCTGCATGTCCCAATTAGTCTAGGCTGTTTAAATGACAGATACACATTGCCATCAACATCTAAAGTATCCTATGGGAATCTCTACATATGGACCCTGGAAAACAAAGAAAGGCATCAGAGGCCTTACGTTACTAAAAGAGGAGAATAAAAGTTTTATACTAGACAATTATTTTTTCTTCAAACTTTAGAGAGTAGCAAACATTAACATAGTTCAACTGGGACATTAAATAAACTGGTGTTAAACAGCTTAATTTTTTGTTTCTTACCTCCTCGGGTACAATGATTAAAGGGTATTTGTCCTCTGATAAGAAGTTAAAAATAACCCACACTTTAAATGCATCTTCATCACTAATCAACAAAGGACTTTTAGAGAGGTTCTTTTTAGCACAGAGAGTCCAGCACATCCTGTTGAATTCAACTTTATCAAAGTTTCCTTGAACCTAAAATGAAAAATTTGAACAACAAAAAAATAATTAATATGCACAACACAGACTAACAGACAAAGTTTAACAAGCTGAGTCATATAAAACACCAAGAAAATTCTAGTTGGCAAGAATCTCAAAGCCCAAAAAAAAGCACTGTAGCAGCCCAGTCTGACTTCCTGCATGGGTCAACTAAGGAATTTCTTCCAGCAAAATCTACATCCATCCTCCAATTTCTGGTCGAGTTAATAACAACCTGACTTCATGTGAAGGAGGCTCTGCTGCATTCTGCATTTCCTCTAGCACATCAGCTTTAGCTTACAAACTGTCTTCAGAATTGTGTTAGTTCCAGCTGCCCTTCTATTGCCCTAAGTTACTGAGATTTTATGTATCAATTTGGAAAACCTTATAGCCAAAACTACATGTGATATGCTACAAGTGATACTGGAACAGTATCTGGGCAATACCTTTAATATGTTTTTCCACTTCACATTACTCAAAGGTAACTCATGTAGGATATTCCTAAGTATGTAACAATCTATTCCTCAGGCACTTAAAACCTTTCCTTTTTCTCTGACTTGCAAATCTTCACCTTACTGTAAAAAAATACTTGGTTTTGCTATCCTTTATTATACCTAGCAACTGTACATACCCATCTGTGAATTATTTACATATGAGAGCTTTCATTTCCTCTATTTTCTTCTTAGACCCTCATTTATGTTAGAAATGAAATCTATTTATCTCCCTACAGCTTGGCAATGCTATTTATTTGCCAATATGTAAAGAAATGATACAGGCATGTTCTGCATTATGAGGGAAGTCCCTCCAGATTTCAGAAAGCACATCTAAGAAACAGATTACAGTAATATTCAGTGACATTTTCTTATGATAAGCCAAACCATGCATCTTAGATGCTTCACCACTGCAAAATGTATGATTTCCTAACCAGCTGATAGCTGGTCAAATGTAGTGCAGTGTGAACCACAGTGGCTAAGGCAAAGAGAGATGAAGGAAGTGTATGAACTGATGTGGGTGGAGGAAAAAAAGAAAAGACAGAAGAAAAAAAAAGACTGCAGTAAACAGGAAACCAGCCCTATGCCAAGAAGCACTTTACAGAAGAGTTTCCAGGACTAAACGTCAGACTATGAAAGAAAGGCATAGACTTCACATGCTTGCAGAACAGGCTGTTGATGGCAGTGATGATGCAAGAGTCTGGCTACAGGTTACAGCTGTCCTTTGAGGAAGGGAGAAGCTTTAGGAGCTAAAGCTGCTACAGCCAAGAGCTCAGCATCCTGGTTGTTTGCACAAGAAACGTCTTAAATGAAACACCAGTTAATCAAACACCCTGTGGAAGAAGGGCTTGAAGACAGGTTACTTTCTTCCTTTAATTTGCTAGCACCCCATCCTTTGGCCATTTTTGCCTGTGCTTTTCCCAGTCTGTGTTCTCTACTCTGCCCCAAGAAGCTTGACTTCTTTTCTAAATCAGCTTCACTCACCCAAATGATGAGCAGTTGCATGTTGGGAGTGTCCTAGTGGTACTGCTATTCCTGAGAAAGATGTCAACAGGATAAGCCAACACTAAAAATTATAAAAAGCTACAAATGCATCTAAGAGTGCAACAGAAGTTATTCCAAAAGGTTACAAAGTCCTCTCAATAAAACTGTAAACCAGTTATGTATCCTTTTTTAAGAAATCTAAGGAGTCATTATTTAAATATTCTACTAATGATTTAAGGTAAAATATCCTGAGATCAAAAAAATCTCACTTGAGCAGGTTGCTTGTGCTCACTCAAATCAATTCATTCATCAGAAGATGCACAATGGGAAACTGAGACAACTTCCTCTGTATTTTAGGAGCATAAAGCATAAGTCCTTCTTTAGTAGCTTTGCTTACTAGCATAAATAAATAGTGTTTGTTTTATAACCACTCCATCTAAAATAACAGCTTATGCCTTGGAAGAATGAAAAAATAAGAGTTTTCTTGTTTGCTCTTTTTGCTTTTTTATTTTAAACAAAGGAGACTTACTGTGAACCAGTGACTTCATCCTACTGCATGATTTTTTTTGGAACTGATATAAAGCCATCTCTCAAAGATGAGATGCCACAATCAAGATTTTTCCAGCCCCAAAAGATCTAAAGGATTTCACCAATTTTCAGTAGTACATACCTAAATGGTTTACAGGCATTTAGCCCAGATTAAATAACATGAAGCTGCAGATAATTTAATCTCTTCCTCAACACTTTCATCTGTTAAGATGTATTAGTGGCATGGGTATACCAGACAATTATCAGAAGGCACACCAGTGTAAGAATAAAACAATACAAGAAACTACATGCAGTCATTCCCTTTCCTTTCATGAGAAAGTAAGGTAGCTTGCTCTTGTCTTTACCATGGGGCTTAAGAAGGTACCCCAGAGCAGCTCAACACCAGAAATTCACACCAACTTGCTTATGTAGCCAGGTCTTCCATTTTCAAATTAAAGTGTTATTTAAATGCAATGATTTCTCATTTCCCTAACTGTTCTTATAAACACCCCTCAACAATAAAGCATGTCTTTATTTGAAAAACCCTTCCACCACTTTTTTTTTTTCACTTAATGGCTTGCTGCTGCGTATAAGTGGCATCGACAAAAAACACTGTGGGGCAGACTCTACTACTGTAATCTTCTGGTCAAAATTCAGTAGGACCTTTTCTTTTACCCTAAAATTTGTATTCAAACTGCTTGGTCTCTGTTGAATCTTACAGAATCTCAGACAGCCAACACAAAGTGGAAATGACATCAAAAACTTCTTAAGGATTCTAGATTCTCCACTGTCAAACAAGCAAGACATTAAGCAGGTACCCTTATGTGTATTAACAGCCAACAATTCTCACATGTAAACCAGGACCCCTTTAACTGGGTGTGAGAAAAACACAAGAGCTGGTATGTACTAGCTAGATACATGAAACTTCTCCTTCCTCCAAGCTGCTAGACTGCATTTTATACATCAAATTTTCCACCAGTATTAAATTAATACTAAAGAAACACCAAAAATTATCCAACTGGGATAAGGAGTTTGCATAATCTGCAATTGATGTGTTGGACTTTTCAGGAGTATGTCAGTTTAGGACTTCTTCAGGACATCACTCACGTTATAAAAGAAAGCAAGTATCTCTGTATCTCTGCAGCCAAAACATCAAAGTTTGAGGGCTTCTGGAGTCAGCCCCCAGGCACATGAGAAATCAGAGGTATTGAAGCTGATAGGCTTGCACTATCACATGGGATGGTTTTTATTGTCTAGACCATTCTCCCGACCAAAGATTTTAGAAAAAAAGCACACAGTTTTTTAATTTTCAAGTATTTCAGCCTAAATCTCAAACAGAGCCCACATAAATCCCAGAGTCCAGCTCTTTCCCACTGACAACCTTTCTTAGAATAAGATGGAAAGGTGAGTAGGGGAAACTCTGCTGGCTTTCCAGAGCTTGTCCCAAAACAAGGCACAACAGAAGACTGAAGAGTGCTCACACACAAAAGGAAAGAACTTGCAAGACAAATCTTAACACTCCCTCGTGTCACCCACTGTAACTATTTACTAAAATCCCTTGTGAAGAGGCATTAAAGACATTCCTACTCTCCCTGTTTGCAAAGGAGTCTATGCCAATACTCTGCTACAGCTGTAGGATAAAGTGGGACAATTTATAGCTCCAAGGCACTTTCACATAAATTCAAGCTGAGGTGCTTTATTAATATGAATAGGGTTCCGCATGACCACAGCTCAGACAATGAGCAGGTATCACAGGAAATAGAAACCAAGAAGAGAAAAAAAGTAGAGAATAGCACATCCTCCCACTTTAAGGCACAGGCTCTCCAGAGTACCTGTCCCAGCACGACCTCACACAGGCACACTCACAGCTGGAGTGTCTTCACACCAGCATGTTTCCTGCACGTGGAAATCTACTGTAACGATGCTATAACACAAAACCTGTTAAAGAGAAAAACAGCACACAAGAACTTAAAACTTACCTTTTCCAAGATGAATTTGTTTAGATAAGGCATGTAACCCTGATTGGAAACTGGTCCTTCATCATCATCCCTGAAGTGCTCTTCCAAGGCCACCGGATCGTGGGGAACATTTAACACTGTGCACAGGTTGTGAGAAAGCACCTAAGGACAGATGACAAACTGGTGACACTGTTGTTGGCTTTAACCAGGCTGTGTTCCTTCCAGAGCAAACCTGTCATTTGCAAAACCATGCTCTAAGTGAGACTTTCACATCAGCATGAGTTCTGCCCTGCATATTTCTGTCAAAAAACAAACTTAACTAAAAAATTTGCCTCCAAGAACTCAATAGCTTCAGACAGTTGAATGTTTACAGATGCAGTGCAATCACAGATCCCTGCACTCCTACAGAAGTGCAAACACAGCTACAGAAGCTACCCTTTGTACACACTTGAAAACCAGGACAGGCGTGCAGAAACACCAAAGTAATATTTACAGAGTAAAATTCCATAGCTATGGAAAACAACCACAAATGTCTAGCCTTTGAAATTATATTTACCATCTAGTGAAAACAAGCAATGAAGAAAACAACTCAATATGTACCTTTACTTTACAAAGAAATGATGACTCAAATTAAAGCATCAACAACAGATTTCTCTCATCTGCTCACTTTTGTGTTGCTTCTCAACATTTATTCCATGTTTCAGTTAGCCAAGGAAAAGTAACGTTATAGAAAGGGGAAGGGCTGAGGCATGCTTCTCAAAATTTTATTTTAAAAACATATTTGCATAAATTACGTCAAGAGCTTTAACAACCACCATCACTCATGTCTATTCTTGAGCAATGACCTTCAAGAAGAGGCTACACTCTTGATTAGTTTTAAGGAAGTTCTAAGTTACTGAAAATTAACTGTTAGCAAATGCACCTCAATTTCAACTTGGACCAAGCTTTGCACACACACAAACGTGCACACACCTCAGTACCAACGATGTGAAGGCTGAGCCTGGGTAGCAGTGACTCCTGTGCCACCAGCACTTTCCTAAGAAAAGCAAAGCACCCATCTCTTTCATTCTTCAGATTGCCTCGAATCAGGTCAGTCCTTCAACATGCTGCCCACTGGGTCTTAAACACTCAGGAGCTCTCTACCCTTGGCATGATGCAGAGTGAAGCCTCTCAAGACCATGTACCAGCTACAACAACTGGGTTAAGGATTTAACTTCACATGTAGAGTGAAGGTCTGCATTGAAAACAAAAGTAAGAACCATAGGCAAAAATTAGGGGTAAACCAAAATCAGGCAGAAGTAAAACATGCTGCATCTTTTGGAAAGGGATTCTGCTTGCATTTTTGGTTTGTTTGTTTTTTTTTTAATCAACAGCTAGATAGGACAGACTGCAACTGAATTTTGGCATATGCTTTACTTTTCCACTGAGCAGCATAAAATTCAAATAACAAAAAAAACAGACCCAAAAGGTGCAAAGAGAATGCAGCAAAAAACAAATGTGCAGAAAATTTATAAGTGGGTCTATTTATGTGAGTAAGTATAAAGAAGTCAAGGTAGCTGTAAAACAGGAAGTGAAAAAGTTGCCAGAGCCTAGGAAATCAAACTTACGCCACACACTTAAAATGTCTAGGCTTCTTGCCCCCCCTCCCCAAAATAATGTACACTTACTTGTCTTTTTATGATAAGGAGGCATGCAGAATCCAAGCACTAGTTCGCATAAAATCCTACACAGACAGCCCAAGATGCAAGTTCAGCTCAGAGAATTCCTCTCTAGGTACCTCCAAAGTTACACTTTCTTTTAGAAAAGGACACATTTGCACAAGAAACACACATTTTTCACTGTCACATGCTAACATTAAGCCACAGGAGCTAACCAAGTACAAAAGTTTAAAAACAGAAAAACAACATCGGCCATATTACAATAAAAACTGTATTTCCCCAAGCAGCAAAATAGTATTAGGAAGTTATGACAATTCACACTACCCTCTATCAGCAGTATATTTCCCTTCAATCTATCCTTATTTTTAACGACCACATCAAATCAGCTATTTAAGTCCATGTGATTTACATACAGGGGGGAAAACCCACACATTCATGCGTGTTTCCCCTTCTATTTAAGGCTTCTGTTGTTATTTACAAAAGACTCAGGGATTCTTGAATTTCTGAGATAGAGATGATCTCAGTTTTCCAACCAGACTGCAGTTGCTAATACTATAAATAAATAAAAAAATATACTCAGCTAAAAAAAAAATTCTAAAAGCATAACTGATTTAAGTTTATTATCAAATTAACTTAAAAGTCTCAATACAACATTTTCTTATCATGTCCTTCCTATATTTTTCTCTCCTCCCTTTTTAAGCCTCCTTGCTGTGCTTGGGCTGCCAGAAATCTAGGTGGTTTCCATATCAAGCAACAAACTTATCAGGAAAGAATTCCACTTTTCTAAGATCTGCCTTATCTGCCATCTCTTGGGTGCCCTGTGCTCTTTTTTCGTAACTCAGGAAATTCCTCTGTGCCTGCCAAAGCCTGCCATTCGCTAACACGGCCAAGAGCCAGCTGAAATCTTCAGTTGCAGGGTAAGCCTGAAAACTTCTGCACTGAGGCCTCATTATGTTTTATTCTCTCAGATCATATTATCTGGACCATGATATACTCTATTTTTTAATAGTCAATTAAAAAAAATTAATTAAAATCTAGCTGATGATTAGGTTAATTGGGGGACTGAAAATCACCTTGCCTTGCAGAAGCTCTGTCAACCATGAGGAAGTTTCGGACCAGTCAGGATTATTTTCCCTGTGCACACAGGGTTGCTAGGCAGCTTTCTCTTTCAGCATTTAACTATGCTATGGATGCCATGTTTAATGATCTACCTTGACCAGAGCCAACTCCTATCCAGACAGGAGACTCATCTATGTGCTGTGGCAAACAGGTACAGTGGTGGTTCCCAAACTGTAGTCCATGAGACAGTACGAGTTGTCTGCAAAGGGTTCACAAAACCACTGCACTCAGGACACAATTCTTCAATTTTCAATGAAAAGTTTAGTAAGAGAGATGCCTAGTGGTGCCCAGGGAGTACTGAAGGTGTTCTGCTCTGAATATAAATACCTGGATGAATCAAGCAAGCTGAATACTAAAGGCTGTTAAGGTCTCTGGATTTACTATATTTATGGCAAGTCTCATGCTGGTTTACCTGGAGTGCAAATCTCCAGCCCAGCTCTGGTCTGACAGAGCTGCTCCCCTCTGAGCTCCAGTTTTCCAAAATGTCCATCTTCTGAAACTTTAAGCACGTGCTGAATTGTTATCTGAGCAGTTCCGTTTAACCTTGTCCATAAAAATGATCTGCATTTCTAAAGAGAAAAGGAAGATCTGCTAGACTACCTACTTCTCAGCAACAAAAATTTGGCTTAGATGATAGTAGGAGCATTAACAGGGCAGGCACCAATCCTACAGTGACTATTGTCAGTTTCTTCAGTGCTTTCTCCTTTTTCTTTTCCATCTTTCAGGAGGGTCTTCTCCCTCCCCCATCTCTTTTTTACGATGTTAAAACGTTGGCATCGCAGATGCCGACAGCTCCATTCAGTGGCTTCGTGTGAATTCGTTCCAAGACATTCTTGGCTCATCTCTTCCTGACATCCATGTCAGCAGCTTGCCAGCCAAAATAAGGCTACTCACAAGTACTTTCCCTTTTCTTTTTTTGATCAATGTGGAAGCCAGCACTGTATATGCCCTTTGTCACAGGCACAAGGTCTTTTCAACCAGGGTACATGTTAAGCACCACAGCATCTCAAAGGTACAGCTTCCTTATCCACTCAGGTAGCAAATGTTCCATTCAGACTCCCATTATTTAATACTGGGATCAGTGCAGCAACCTCTTTCCCAGTTGGACAAGTGTATCCAAGCCCAGCCTCCACCAGCTCAGGCTCTTGATGCCAGTGCCCTTTCGCTCACGTCACCTCTCAGTTCCTTGTTTTGTATCCCTTCTCTCTTGTGCATCCACCAACCCCCAGCACCATTTTTGACAACCTCACCCTTACTCTTGCCTTCATTATCAGCACAGCCCTTTGGCCCCCAGGCACATACTGGTGCTAGCCTGCATCCATCCAATTGCCCAGGAAAGTGCCTTTCTGCCTTGTGGCTGCTGGCCCTAGGAAGATCTCCCAGTAAACATCATCCACCTCCTGTGTCTTGAAAGCAGCTGACAAAACCTCAAGGACAAAAGTTAAACAGTACTGATCCCCTAGCAGCTGCTCCTCTCGGTTGCGGTATCATGGCCCTGTCATTTCCTAGTGCCCCATCTTTTGGTCTACAAGCTGCCTGGGTTTGTCAGTTCTTCTGGAAGAGAGGCATCCCTCAGACATGGTTCCTCGTGGCTCCCCTAATACAAAATGCTCCTGAGCCCTGCTAATAACGTCACAGTACAACTCTCTCATAGTGAGTCATGGTGACTAATTTCCTACCATCCTTCATGCTGCACAAAGTCAATTGTCCGCCTGGGGTCCTGCCCACCCCTCACAGCCTCTCAACCTTTCCAGTGCCTTCCTACATTGTTTGAGGTCTTCCTCTCTGTTTAGGCCATCCCTTTTGCCCCTGATTACAACATTCTTCCTCTTCCCACCAGCCACTGACTTCCCACTCAGTAAAAAGGCAAAGCAAAGAGAAGAGCTATAATATCTCAGATACAATTAATGATCAGTTTAAATTTTCCAAGCATGACTACTAACATTGGTCACCCACACATTAAGGGTTCAAATGAGACTGTATTTTCACAAGGTGCTCACCATCCACATTCTACCATTACCATGCCAAGAATCCAAGATTTAAAAATCCACCTCAATGGCAGCACACAAAACAAGAAGAGCCAAGTAACACCATTATCTAAGCAGAGATAAGTCACAAAGCAACGGTAAGGAAGACCTTCCAGAGTGTAAAAATTAATTGGTATGTATTCTTTCCAAGATCCAACCATAAACATCGACAACAAGGAGTACTGCAGGCTGCTAAGTGTAACATTTAACATTACAGTGTTTCAGGATCTGGATGAAAAGCGGATTGAATGTTGGCACGTTTCAGAATTTTTTAAAGTAAATCAATTTTATAATTGCAGATTGCAAGAAATATTAACTTGGATTTAACTACAGGAAAGCAAGTATTTACATGTAGTTTGTGCTTGAAACACAACAGCAGCTGTAGCTGCATACACAGAAATTACACATTAGCCTTGTTACATCACGTGACAGCCTTGTTTGAGCCTGCTGAAACATAGCCAAAATAATGATTGTGTTCATTTTTAAAGGTGTAACTGAGGAACAGAATACACAAATGCTTCTGTAGCCAGCATAACAGTAGAACTTCTGAAGTTTACTGATCAGAAAAAAAAATCAGTGCATACTGGAAGATAATAGATAATATTAGAAATTATATAGAGGACTAATTTGACTGTCCCTTGTCTCAGCAGCTCACAACATACACAAAAGATACAAATGGGTAAAAGTCATATAATTAAACCATTCCTGTTACAAGCAAGTCCTATTTTTCCTCCAAGAGTTTGCAGTTTTTCCAGAATATGAAACAGATCATCACCTCCATCCCTTTGGTCTAGTTATATGAACAAGTATGGGTGATGCAAACCCTTCACAGAAGGGCCTTACTCACATAATACACATTAGTTTTTCTCATACTACTTAATTAAAAGTATTTATTTTTATAATACAGGAGTTTGACTAAATTATTAAACAGATTTTTCCAATGCCACAGATCTCTACTAATCTGTTTATCTCCAAGCCTCATCTCTCCACTTTATAGGGGTGTTATATCTTCCTCATGGTAACATGGATAAGAAATACTTCTTAGTACAACCCAGCCCTAAATCAAACAGACAAGAACTTCTGTTCTGTACTCCTGCCTACCCCTTCCACTGCATACATGTGGGGCTACTGCCCTAATGTACACTTTTTGTCCCCAGTAGGGCTATCAGTTTGACAGCACATCCATAATTTGCCATAAAAAGCCTCCAGAAGAACCCTCTCTACCCCTTCTGGAAAGTTTCCTGAAAATTAACTCTTGGTGGCCAAGGGAGAAGGCAGCAGCCTCATTTCAGGCTTGTTTCTGCATTTACAGATCTCCTGCCTGACACTTCCCTCAGGAGCATTTATATCACAGACAGAACCGCACAGACCCACAAAGGCCCATTTTTTCTTCATTCCTTCTTTCCCACAGGTAGACAATGAAAGACCAAAACTGTTTAGTAAGATGTTTGATAGGTAAGGGGTGGACAAGTTGAATTTTCCCTTTTCTTTTTCTTTTTTCTTTTTTTTTTTTTTTTTTTTTTTACCTTTTTTAAAGAAAACACATGTAGCCATGGGGCTCCAGTAAGACATAGCACGACAAGACATGCAACTGTGCCTCAGTTTGGAAATACAACTGCTGCTTTAATCCACCCGGCTCAGCCAGTGATCTCAGGAAAGAAATGATGAGATCTCCATCAGAGCAAGCTGTACAAGCCGACCAGCATTCTGGATGCTTCTTTAGCCATTCAATTCACCCCAGCACCTGTGCAACCACAACAACTTTTTCACTGACTGACACACTGACATGTGCTGCAGACACACCTTCCGGGTGACTGAGTACACAAATCATGGCAAAGCACACAAGGTACCATAGTAGCAGGACTGTAAAAAACACCTCTCTGAAACCTCCTTCAGTTAGTCCTGCAGCACTGCAACACAAATACTTCCATTACACCACCTGGAAAAGAGCTGGGACCTGCACGTTTTCATCTTGAGCTTGCAGTCACATCTGGCCTCTTGCCTGACTCCTGCCCTGCAGTCACTTCTGGCTGAGTGAGGCTGTACCTCACAGCCTGATAGCCCCGAGTGAAGAAAAGGAGAAGAGGAACAACTTCTTGCAGCACATTGCATGTAGTGGATATTTATAACACAACGCTGAAAACGAAGTCCATCAGCTACTGGCTGAGCTTGGAAACATCCCCTGCAGCACAGTTTATCCCACAAAGGCTGCAAACTTCAGCTAATTGTTGGGACCCACACCACTCCAGCACTCAGTACAAGGACCCACAGTCTCAAATGTCAACAGGTGTTGCATTCTTATTCAAGCTATTTATTTATCCAAATTCCTGCTATTATTCCTGGGCCAAGACAGTCCCATAAAGTGGGGCCAAGATGGGATCAGATTCAGCAAGCTGCCTGAGAGCTTTTAAGAGCATATAAGCTAAGGAAAGAATGGCACAGTTGGAGCCTCTTTACTAATTCTCCTGTTTATATCCAAATAAGAGAGCACTGCGGAACCTCGCTCTCCCCTTGGCAAGCTGTGAATTTCACTCGGATGCAACCAACCCCTATAGATGGGACCTTGTGGCTACCCCCCAAAAGATTTTGGGCAGAAAGGGTACCAAGGACATGCAGTTGAAAGCAGACTAGAAGCACACAGGTTTGTGCAATGACACCTTGAGGAGGACAAAGTGCCTGGCCACCATGAAAACAAGCCTCCTCGAGCACCAGGAAGGGCCAGCACAAGCCTCCCTCGGGATAGAGGGGTCCAGGAGCCACAGCGAGTGCAATGTTGTGCCGCACGACAGCCTCGAGGGAGCAAATGCCATTAAGGGCCTCTAAATAATCCCCTGAAACAGGTGTCCGTGTCCCCTCGTCCATCCACCTCAGTCAGACCCCAGGCCAGCACCTCCATGCCCACCGCGGAGGCGGCCAGAGGGGACAGGCTCTTGTCACGGCCTCTCGGGCCCATGGCGGCTGCCCCTCGCTGCCCCTCACACCCACATCGGCCCCGGCCCCACACCACCTCCCCTGGGCTCAACACCCCGCCCTCCCCACTGCCCTCGGCCGGGCCGGACCACCTCGCTTGCCTTTAACTGGGACTTGGAGACCTTCCCGCTGCGGTCGAGGTCGAGCGCGGTGAAGGCGTGCCAGATGGACTTCAGCAGCTCCTCCTTGAGGCCCACCATGGCCGGCCCGCCACCTCGCTTGCCTTTAACTGGGACTTGGAGACCTTCCCGCTGCGGTCGAGGTCGAGCGCGGTGAAGGCGTGCCAGATGGACTTCAGCAGCTCCTNCATCTCCTCAGCAGCGCCCGCTCCACCGCCCCCCCGGGCACCAGCCCCGGGCTGCTCCTCCCGGAGACACCCTCCCAGACACAGCAGAAAAGTGACTTTCCCCGTATACTTTCAGCCCCCAGAATTTCAAAAAGCAGCATGCAAGGAAGGCTTCGCACAACTGAATGAAGTTCAATCATAAATAACGCGGGAAAGAGCTAAAAACAACTTCACAGCTACTTCCAGAGACAGAGCGGTACAGAATATCACCACACACACACACAAAAAGCAGATTGGTTGTTGGGGCTTTTGGGGTTTGTTTGCTTTTTGTTAAATCCTCTTAAAAGCTGCGAGTTCAGACTAGAGCTGTGCGAGGACATGTCTGCACTCTCCTTGTGTTTTCCAGCAGATCCTCAAGGGTATTGCCCTGCTCCAACAACGTGGTGCCATCCAGGCCAGAACTGGGAAAAGATAATTCAGCAATGGATATTGCTTTGAGTAATGTACATGAGAACATTCACAGTACACAGCTGCTGATCAAGACAAGGGTTCATTTTCATGGACTTTACGCAGCGCCATTAAGATGCCAAATTCAAACAAGGAAAAAAAAAATTTTTTTCACATTTATCCAACTTAAGTCTTTGTTCAGCTACATCATCAGAACAAAAATAGAACTCTGCAAGTGCAAGGGTACCAAAAGATTACTGTTTTGCATTATGTGGTGCTGGTTCATTATGATCCCAGTAGGGAAGGTACACAGACTCCTAAGTATCACTTAAAATACCATTTATTAGAGTTAACACTATAATGGACAGTATAAATAAACTTGCATTCCTTCAGCTACTGGGAACCCTGAGCTGTGCAGCATCAACCATGTCTCTGACCAGTGTGTAACATTTCCACAGGCAGGATCTGTGTGACAAGTTGCACCAATCATTTCAGTCATTCGAGCTATTAGAGGAGTTTCTTACAAGAAAACAACTCTAAACATTTTTTCCACTGCCAGGCATTAAGGATGTTCACAAGAGAACCCCTGCATGTTTAGACAAAAGGACAGCTACTCAGGGGTATAAGTGCAGGTACCAAGTGTGAGCTGCCCACTGGCTCCTCTGGTACAAACAGCCAGGTAAATTCACATCATGGACATGAGACACAGGCAGTCCCACATGGGCCTGGAGGCCAGGCTGGACAAGCAGCTCAGTGCAGTAGAAGCTGAACTAGGTACAGGCCTAATTTATGTGGGTCACTAATCCCCAATGTACAGTGGTCTTCCAATGAGGATCACTGCAGAGGAGCACATAGCAAAGTCCACAGCAGGTATTTTTAATGACACTTTTAATTCTAATTGAATTGTACTTCTAATTTTCATATGTGATAATTCACAAAATGAGTTACTATTTGTGGGAAATAGGGAACTAAACTAATCCACAGAGTTCTGGTGATCTTTTTGCTTTAGTATCTTCTCTAGGTTACAGCAAGCAATGAAAATACTCTTGTAATGCAGAGATGTCATAGTTCATCGGTAGCACAGTGCTGCAGCCGAACACAGAGTGCCTTATTCACCTAGCAGCCTTATTCCTAGCAGCCTTTCCCCTCTCATTTTCTTATCCTTTTTCTTCATTGCTTATTCAAGACTTTGGAATCCATAATCATTTATGCTTTTTCCTGAAGATGGATGGTTCAAACTATACAATTAACATCAAAGACTAATTGAATTAAACAGCCTAATAAACCTGATTTGCTAATATTATAGATGTTAATATTAACAGAAATCTCTATCACCTTGAAATACATTAACATTTCTCCAATTTGACCACAGCGGTTCCACTTCAGGAGAAAGGAGACACTTTTGTATATGCAGATAACCTTACAAACTGTTTCATTTGGTTGCTGAGCAACCACAAGATGACCAGTAAATACAGAACACTCCTATTAAAGTTCATTAAAATAGAGTTAGGTTCTGTGAAATGTTACTGAGGAAAAGCAATTAATATAGTTCACACATGAATCTCTTAATGGCAGGGACTTAATTTCTGTTTTGAACCGGATTCAGTGACTTTTGGCAGCTCATGTTTATAAAAACAATAGAGTAGAAAAATGAAATCAAAGCAAAATGCCCTACAAAGGTATTGTAAAAGAACCCGTGTGCTTCTCTTTATTCTTTTTGTTGGCTTCTGTTATTCCTCAGTTAAATGCTGAAATCCTTTGCCAGAACAGGACTTTTTTTCCACTAAGAATAAAAGTGGTTCCATTCAGGTCAATAGGTTAATGGTCCATGCTTAAATGTTTCATTAAAATGAGTAGTTTACATAAGCCTAAGCTGCTCCAGCATTTGGTATGTTAATCAAAACTATACTTACAAGTTTTGCATAAAACTACAGACATTCTCATTTTTAAAATAGTTTTTGTAGGATTGAACTAATTGAGCAAACCCAGTTAAACTGAAGCTCATATGCAGGCATAACCTTGCTGTTAAAGAAAACCTTTGGGTTTTTTCTACTTAACCAAAATAGCTTTAACAAAGTAACAGGGCTAAGTGCATCCACACCCAGAGGGCAGTTATTTTAAGCAGCTCTTCTGTTTCAGCATGCCGGTCTAGTCTTTGTGTATCACAGATTTTACTTTCTAAACCTTTTAAGACAAGCTTAACATATAATCCACAAAATATTAATCAACAGTTATCATACTTAATGGTGAAGTCATTGATGGCAGTACATGAGCTCTAAATTGCTTGCATGGAACAAAAGTAAGTTCTGATGCAACTTAACATATTTCTGCTTTTCTTGGAATCTGCAACGCTCTTTTAAATCTGTGCTTATTATAATCTTGTTTGGTCACCACGGTTAAAAACATGACTGAAGGGTGGTGAGAATACCAGGGAGGGAAAACTGGCTCACAGTCTCAGAGTGACTCACACTCTCAGGAAGAAGCTTTACTTAGACACTGCTGAGGCTCAGCCTTAAGAGGTCAATCACTTTTCCTCTTCCCTGCAGAAGCTTAATTATTCCTTGTTAGCCAAATAATGAGTATTTGTCAGTGAGGTTCTAACCAGAGGAAAGATTACGCATTTGAACTGTTACTAATTTGTTTTATCCTGAAGAGTCAGTTAAACCCTCATCAAGGAAAGAATTCAGACACCTCAGCAGCTCACAGTTTTCTGCTCATGTTAGATCAGAGAAAATCTTCCCAAATTTTGGCTTGACCAATCATTTACATTCTCCACTGGGAAAGTAAATTGAAGCAAACAGAAACTGAAGACCATTAAGCCAAATTTGTAGTAAACTGTATTTCCAGTATCTGCCACCTCACAGCTATGTTTCAGTAGAAAATAAAACTAAAGCAAATGCCAGTGTTCATGATCAAAGCATTACAGTTCCCAAATAAAATAGTCCCACCATAAAAAAATTAAAGGAAGCATTGAGGACAGTCTAAAAAACAGTAAGTGTATTTGACATTATACCACAGCCCAGTCATCAAGCCATTTGAGGAAGTTGTTTTTTCAATTATTTTTAAATATTTTAAAAAGTTTCTGTGGCCTTATATGCACAACACAAACATTCTCACAAACTCTGGAGAAATTAGTTATTTCAGGTGAAATAGGAAGCAGCATTAGACTGTCAATCAGAATGGCACCTCAGTGTCTCCTACCAAAAAAAGTTAATTTTCCATTAAATTCTAAGACTTCTAGAGCAATCTTTAAAGCATTTCCAGCAATGTACACCTATTTAGAGTCTTCTATTTATACACATGTGCAATAAATGCATTTCTATTCAAACTCGACTAAAGAAGCATAATAAAGAGGTAAAACACACAGCATTAAGTTACCTTTCTGTTCCCCCCTGGTCCTACACTTGTAGATGATAAGGTATTTCTTACCAAGTTAGAGAACTCCCCATAGTACAGAATACCACAGATCCCTTCTTTGCAGAAAGGAAGAGGAAATTAAATCCCAGTATTAACTGCAGTAACCATCCGATACCACATTTTGGGATGGAAACTGGAGAAAGAAATGGTCAATGGAAAAAGGCATTTAAACAGGGTTAGTATAAAAGACTGCCAATCAGCACTGACTCAGTGCCTAGAAGGCTGAAAGATTAAAATCCCATTTGCTGAGGCATGGAACAAAGTGAGACTATACCCTAAGTATCTTCACACCTAGGTAGCTGCAAGTGAAAAGAAGCAAGAGGAAACAGCTGCAAAGGCAGGAAGCTCACCCAGGATCAGTAGTTGGTGACACTACTAAAGGTTGGGAATAGAATACACAGAAGATCTTTAATTAGAACTAGGCCAGTTATTCTGCTTTAATTTTGAGTCAGAAAAATCAGTTTAGACCAGCATGATTATTCATATGTCATGATAAATATTGATGCTGACTATTGGAAGGGAGTCAAGTGACTGGCAAAGAGTTCAAAAACAATTCTTCAGATTTTCCCAAACCATCCAGAATTTCAGATAATTTTTAAGCATGTACAACCTCATCAGCTCTTTGAGCAACATGTTAAACAGTAATAAACTGCTTCCTGTTTAATTAGGCACAGCAATATTCTTTCCTTAAGACACCCCCCTTTCCCCTACCCCGACTCCGTTATACTTTGGGAAGATAGCACCTTCATCCAATTCCAACTGTTTAAACAGAAGCAAGACCTTAATTTCCTGTGTGCTGTCCTGGCCAGTCACTGCTGCCTCTTGCTTGCTTCACCGTGTTTCTGGAGTGCCTGTGTCCATGCAGCAGCCTCCAACTGGGGGAGCTCAAAGCTCTCTCTCAGGTAGTGCCCCCGGTTCACTGCAAGGTAAGGTAAGGTTCAGGCAGGGAACAGCCTTGCTTCTGACCCTTGACGGGATCAGATGCTTTAGACCTGAGTCCTTAAGCACAGCTGTAGCTATAACCTATTCATAGTTAGCATGCATGCAGATTTATTAAGCATGCATCAATGTTATATACCAAGTGACATATATAGGGAAATCATGAAGACGCTTTCTCCAAGCATAGAGGATTATTGAGGAAGTGAAAAAATAAGTCAACGGCTTACCTCAGTTACTGCTGGCAAGAATGCTCAATCACTACTACAGAACAAGATAATGATTTGTAACAATCCTCATCGAGTGTAATACTAGCACACAAACGCTTTCAAGACAAAAATGTAGTTAACTGCTCTGTCCAGCAGGTGTTGCTGGAGACTACAAAACAGATCAAAAACAAGGCCAAGCTAGTCAGCTTCTGGTAGGGCACTTCCTGCCCCATCCCACCACAACCCCAGTTCAACAAAATGAATGGGGCAATTCAGTATACTTTCCTTAATAAAACTTTTAAATGTTATAGCTTAAAGTAATCCAATCTCTGAAACTGAAATCAGTGAAGAAATTTCCCTTAATAAGCAAATCTAAACCTCCCATGGTGCAATTTGTGGCCATTTCCTCTTGTCCTATCACCTGCTGCTTGGGAGAAGAAACCAACACCCACCTGGCTACAACCTCCTTTCAGGTAGCTCTAGAGCCCCATAGGCTCTCCCCTGAGCCTCTTTTTCTCCAGACTAAACAACCCTGGTTCTTTCAGCTGGTCCTCACAGGACTTGTGCTCTAGGCTCTTCAACAGCCCTTCTTTGGACATGCTCCAGCACCTTGATGCCCTTCTTGTAGTGGGGGGCCCAAAACTGAACACTGTTCTCGAGGTGCAGCCCCACTAGTGCTGTGTATAGGGGGACAATCACTACCCTAGTCCTCCTGGCCACACTATTTGTGATACAGGCCAGGATGGTGTTGGACTTCTTGGCCACCTGAGCAGACTCCTGGCTCTATCCAGCTGGCTGTCAACCAGTATCCTCAGGGATACTAGGCAGCTTTCTACTGGGCAGCTTTCCAGCCACTCCTCCCCAAGCCTGTAGGGTTGCACCGAGTTGTGATCCAAATGGAAGATCTGACACTTTGCCTTGTTGAATCTCATACAATTGGCCTCAATCCATTAATCCAGTCTGTCCAGCTTCCTTTGCAATCTTCCTTCCTACCCTCAATCAGATCAACACTCCAGCCTAACTTGCTGTCACTTGCAACCTTGCGGAGGGTGCCCTCAATCCTCTTGTCCAAAGATAAAGATATGAAAGAGAACTCACCCCAGCACCAAACACTGGAGAACACCACTTACATGAGTAGTCACCAGCTAGATTTAACTCCACCACTCTTTGGGCCTGGCCATCCAGCCAGTTTTTCACCCAGCAAATAGTACACCTCTACAAGTCCACCTAGCTGCTGCGTACAGGTTGCTTGTGCAGCAATAACTGTACTGATGTTACAATCCTCTGAAAATGAGTGATGTTAGGAGCACAGAACATAAGTAAATCAAATTTATTTACACTATACAGGAGAAAAAAGGCTTGCTGTTTGTTGATCCCCCATCAGCTGATATTTATGACTTTAGAAGTATGCTCTAGGGTCTCATTATCAACAAAACTATAAGAAATATTCTCAATTCTCTTACAAACAAGACAGGACTACCATACAAAGCAAAAACTTAAGGTTTTTACTGATGAGAACTGCATATTCAGAGAATAGTCATCTGAACCAAGTCTCTGAATTTCACTGTCATATACGAAGAGCACTGAGACCTTTTAAAAATAAAAATACTTAGCAATTTTCATTTGCTAATTGCCAAGTTAAATTTTTGACAGTCCTTTCAATTCACTTACACAGCTTCTTTGATGATCACCTGTGACTCTTCAATACAAGCAATGAGCTCCCCCACTGTAGTCTAAGCCTTTCACTCTATCTCTTTGAGGTACTATCTATGCATAAGTATTTTGCATACATTCCACAGAACATGCAGTTACTGTCTTACATAGACTATTGCAATTCTTCCCATTGTTTTCTTCCAAACTTTAATAAGCAGTTCTCTTCCCATTCTCAGCAATTCATGAATTTTCCTCCTTACCTCAAGACTTCTTCAGTTTCATACAGTCCTCCATCTTCACAGTTACAAGTTCCACTTCAAATCTTCCACAAGCTTTGTCTTTCCAATGTACAGTGATGCTGTGGAGACAGACTGCTGTACATACTACAATAGAGACTGTGGTCCTTGCCTCCTAACATAACTATCAGGGAGTAAGTATGTCTCAGTCCCACTCATGAGGGAGCCACAAGCATTAGGCAGCAGCAGGAAGCTCATCTAATCAATAATATATTCCTGACTCGGTATTTTATTTCCATAACCATAGAGTTCAAGAATTATTAGACAATATTAAAACAAAACTTTTAACTTTAATACTCAAATTCAACACTAGTAAGAAGAAACAGAGCACAAATGGGAAACATTGTTTAAACTAAAATTAAGAGATAAGCCAGTAATTAGAACAGTTCTGGTTTTTAGCAACATATGTCAGCTTAGGTCCAACATAGGTCAGTACAGGTTCTGACAGCCATATTCTGCTCATTTTGGAATTTAAAACTGAATAGTTAACCTTTGTCTGTTGGCATCACAGACTGAAGTTTCACTATAGTATACTATAAACACAATCAAATTTATGTACATGAAAAATGAAGAACAATCTTAACACTTAAACTAAATATTTACAAGTACTCCAACAGAGAAATATACAATAGCTTCAAAAACAGACAACTGAAGAAAATATCAACATTTAGAGAACCTTATTAGAAAAAATTACAGAACATCAATAGCCAAGACATTAACAATTGCACTACACTAACACAGAATCCAAATATTAAATTGGTGCATTATTTTACAATGCACTAGCTTTGAGAGAAAAATGCTGCCTTCACTAAAATGCAGCTGAATTTGTTTCACGTAATTGTTTTAACAAGAAGCCTATTAACACAGTAATGATTGTTTTAATGCTACAGTTTACAGCAAGGACAACAAACTAAAAATAGCAGCAGTTCCACATGGCACTTAATTCCACAGGTTTCTAAGCTGTGGTTTATGCAATGCCTACAAAGTGCTCCCAGTTGAATATACAAATAAAATTCACAATGAAGTCTACCTGATATCAGGTACATTGAGTGTAGGTGGCCTTAAAGCCCATCTTTAAAAATGTATTCCCCTCTGCTCCAAAAAAATCTCAGTAACTATCAAAGCAAGGCCCCCCTCCCTCCCTTTTAAAGATTAGGGCTATAACTTCTTACTACAATGCTGTAACACTACAAAGCAGCACACCACTATAGTGGTTAACCCTGGGACCATGTAACATTTAACAGTGTAACTGAAAGGCTTACGGATTAACATCCAGGATCCTTTATAGACAAGATTGTAACAACTGAGTCCATTAACTCAGATGGATAATACAGCTCATCAGCCATATTGTACAAGTAAAAACCCAGAAACAGTTCCTGTAAAACTAGTGGCACTGATCAAAGACAGGACAAGAAACCAAGAATTGAATGATTCCTTCAATTCTTTCAGCTTCAGTCCAGCAGAGATGCTACAGCCATTCTCAGTAGTTCTTTTAGACTTCATGTAGTTAGTATATAGTCAGACTAACTGAGCGGTTCATTTTCTTTCCAATGAGTCGAGATGGTCTGTTTTGTGTTGTAGATCTTGTTGTCATTCTGTCAGTGAACAGTGCTCGCTCCTCAGCTGCAGCCTTTGCCATCTGTGCCTTCTTCAACTCTCTGCAAGACATTGAGAGTCACACAACACATTAGTAAGAACTACAGGTGTATCATAGCAAAAGCATTTCAGATTTATTAAAGCAGTTCAGAACTTAAACCTTGCATCAGTTCAGGTCATACTAAGACCATTATCGTTTGCATCCACCTGTTTACAACCCAGAGGACAGAAGTGGGATGCTCATCACTTGTCTAGATGTTCCTTCTTTTGAACAAGCGAAGGAAATGACAGATTCACAGAGCTCAGTTGAATTTTGAAACCCAGCTCAACACTCCACCCACCTCAAGCATCAATAACCAGAACATGGTGAGATGCTGTTTACTTTCTAACAAAGTTTTGCCTAAATGGAGTGTTCAGCAACAACTGAGCTTCTGTGGAAGATCAGAAAAGCAGACACACTTAGATGAGTACAGATTAATGTAACTGGTAACAGACAACTTGTGAAGCATCATTTCCTTTCACATAACCACATCAAAAGCTTATCTCCACTGATCTGTTTTGGCTAACAAAAATCTGAGCTAAAAAATGCAAGGATGAGCCACTAAAGGTAGCACAGGCCACTGTCCCTGTCCCAACATTCTGCCAACTATTCTGCTCCAGAGAATTAGCAACACTCAGTCTGAGGACAAAGTTACTAAAATTCAAGGTAAAACTAGGAAACAATCTGACTAAACAGCAAATTTATCAAGGGTTTCCCCACACACCCCTTTTTCTCCTTGCCTTAAATACTGACACATGGCTAACTGTAAGGATTCCTTCCATACTCTTTTCCTTCTCCTATTCCAAACTACCTTTCCAAGTATTTTCTCTATCATGAAAACTATTTATCATCTCACTTCACAGCTGCGCTCTAAAGCAAGATCATATTTTACAAACTTCTGGATATTGATGAGGGTGTATTTAGTTTGAAGTTACATGTTTCGATTTACTAAGCTACTTATTAGTATTTAGTTTGACTCTATGATTAATATTTTGTAAGCCAAAGTAGTATCAACTAACACCCATGCCCCATCTAATCCTCCCCCATTATCACTGTCAGTTCACTGAAAAAGAAAGCAATCAATTCCCCCTAAAGACTGAACATCAGACACAAGGGCACACACACACACACACACGTGCACAACTACCCACCATACCATTAGCAGGAAATTGTTTCACAATATGCTACAATTCTTCCCTAGAAATCTAAACTTGAATTCTTCCTTCCTCTGAAGAAGACAACCCAGTAGAAAAGCTGAGTTTCCTTACATGGATTCCATTCACTAATATTAACTTACAAACACAAGTGGTATCTTTAATGGGTCAAATGCAGTTGTTAAAAAGAAATAAAACAACCAACAAAACAAAAACCAAAATAAAAATATTTATCTGAACTATTTTAAGGAACACTATTCTACAACATTTAAAATTACTGTGGAAAAGTGTTCTTTTTGAATTCTTTTATAAGAATGTACTCTGCTTGCTTTAATCACAAAATTGCCAACTTCATCTTTCCTGTGATACAAAAATACATTGTCTTTATACAAAAAGCAAGTCATCTCAGCAAATCTGTCCTTGAGTAACCTGCACTAACCATCAAATTGTTCCTTCAGCAGCCAGTGTAATTCATAAGAAGATTATAACGATAACCATCTACTATGTCAAGTCTGGCTACATCCAGACCATTGCAATGGCAAAAGAAGCAGATAGCAATGGAGAGAATTCAAATATAAAGTTAACACCTTCATTCAAAATGAGCCAGTCAAAAAGTAGTTGGTGTTCTACATTCCCTCATAAAAGCCTGCTTATTATGCATAACACCTGCAAAGTTAACTGCAGTGAAAGATTCACATGATTGCTTAAATTAACAACCCTTTCTCTGAAACTTAAGCAGAAATCAGACTTTCCTGAAGGCAATCTCAAAAGCTTTACTTAAGAAAGGAGTATTTGAGCAAGGGGAAGGACAAGATGACCTCCCACTACAACTGATTTTCTGTAACCTAACAACACTGCTGTGTACAAGTCAAAGTAGTCTGATGTCAAAATATTCCTGATGTATAATTTCATCTAAGTTCAAGACAGCTCATTTAAGTTATGTTTTCCAACATGTTTTCATGTACAGATTACCTAGGAAAACACAGACAGAAATAATATATATTACACTATACAGTCACACTGAAGTTACACTATACATGTCACAAAAGTATGCATTATGCTTGGAACATCTTTTTAAAACTGTAATCTTTTGAACGCCTTGAACACTAATAGTATAGGTTGAGATTCCCTTAGAGCGTTCAAGAAGTTTCTTCTACAGATAAAGTTCCTTTTAAAGTTATACAGCCCACTTTGTACTCTCAGGTATGTACACATATATAGATTTGTGGACCTCGCTGCAGAAACAAAGCTCTGCTTTATCATCACACAAAAATCTATTAGAAATTAAGTTATATTTAAGGACTGCAAGGAACTACTTACTTCTGCAAGAGTGAATTTTTGAATTTTTCAGCATTCAGTTCTATCCGGAGCTGCTCTGCACTCTTTTTAGCAGCAGAGAGAAGCACTGAATGCTTGACTAGTGCCACAGCTGAAGGCCTTTTCTCTGGATCAGGATTAATCATAACCTTGGAAAAAAGAAAATAAAACATTCTAGTTAAGGCCAGCAGTACAGCAAATAACGATAAACAGAGCACACAGATACAAGGAGTTCTTACTTTTAGTAAGTCTAGTAATTCTTGAGAAAGCACTTGTGGTATTCTAGGCAGTTTTCCTTGTCGAATTTCGTGCCATTGGTCCCCATTAGTTGGAAGTGGTTCGGCCCCAGCAGCACAGACAACGGTCAGAGCAAGAGCAAAAATATCTGCTTTTGGCAAATGAGCATAGTTCTTGAAAAATAAAGAAAAATAGATTTACTACACATACAAAAAAAAAAAATCTAAAAGACAGCTAAATTATTCAGCACTGAACACATCCACAACACTACATTCCCTTTTAAGAACTACCAGTCTTGCAGGAGATACCATTTAGCAAGTGTCTCCTCCAGCAGAGAGGTGAGAGACAGTAACTCATTACTCTAAAGAAAACAGCATGCAGACCTAATGCTACTACATTCCACAAAACAGAGCTGCTACCTCTTGCAGGACTTCATTTGCAAGAAAACGGCTATCACCTTCCTCCACTTGTGGACTACACACTCGAGTTACATGACCCAGATCACCTGCAAAAAGGAAAGAAAGTGGGGGTTTTTTTCAGAAGACAAATAGACAATGCAGTTCTTCTGAGCACGTGTGCTACTTCTCACCTATTTTAAATATGACTCTATCAGATGACCAGTCATCATCATCACCTTCTTCTGAAGTTGTACTTGGGACTGATGTCCTAGATATGAAAATATTACCTGAAAAGGAGCAGAATTGTTAAAAAACTCACTTCTGTTCCATTTCTACTCCATCTGGTTTCACTATGGTTTGTTTTAGCCTCACAGGAGTTTTAGGTGTATATATACACAGTTCCTAGAGCTCCCCACTGCTGGGAGGGGAGCCAAGTGTTATGCAAGTAGGCTCAATTACACAAAAAGGACACAAGATAAACTCAATAACAGTTTAAGTTTGCTAGCCAATTTTATAACTGACATCTTTGTAGTGCTATTTAGAACTTCAGTGAAGAATTTACAGTTAGTAAGGTGTGGCTAACTGCTGATTTATCTACAGCAGATTAAATTAACTGAGGAAGCTGTCAATACAGATTAAAGCAGTTTATGCACTTACTAGGTTTGATATCCATGTGTACCAGTGACATTGAATGAATGTACTTTAAGCCTCGAGCCACCTGAAGTAGCAGGTCCTTCAGTTCTGGTTCAGTAAAATAACGCATATTCCTGTAATTTTCACTTATGGCATCTGCTAAACTGCCCCCTGAAACAACGTTAAAGAAAACAACTCATTATTTTACATCAAACAGTTGACAAAGTAATGACAACTTGCTTACAGGTAAGTACAACTGGAGTCCAAATTTAGCTATGAACATACCACCAAGAGCTTGCTGATGATACATAGGAAGTGTAAAATCTAGTGTTGATCCCCTCTTTATAGCCATGTAATATAATAAATCATATTTCTGCTGTAGTTGCCATGCAAATTAACAGGGAAAAGACCTCTTTCCCTCTTCCACAACTCTGGCAGGGTATCAACCATAGGAAAAATCTTCAGAAACCAGATCCACCTCCCTTTTTAGAAACAGTCCTCTAGAAATTTTACTTATGCCAACTGCTGCCATTGTACAGAAGAAAGAATAGTTTTGCTGCTCCCAAATGCCTCACTCTATGTCCAATATTCAGAGAATCATCATGGTTGGAAGAGATCTCTTAGACCAGACTCCAACCATCCACCCAGGAACAAACCACAACAGACAAACTAACAGAAAAAGCAACAAAACAAATGCCAATCAAAAAGCAACCCAAAAAACCCCCACACACCATGTGCCCACTAGGGCATGTTCTGAAGTGTCACATTTACATGATTTTTTAAATACCTTCCGGGGCAGCCAATTGCAGTGTCTGACTACTCTGCCTAGTACCTATCTAGCCTAAGCCTCCCTGACACAACTTAAGGCCATTTCCTCCAGTCTTATTGTTATTTACTTGGGAGAAGAGACCAATATCCACCTCATTGCTACCTCCTTCCAGGTAGCTGCAGAGAGCAATGAGGTCTCCTCTCAGCCTCCTCTTCTCCAAACTAAACAACCACAGTTCCCTCAGCCTCTCTTTGTAAGACTTGCTCCCCAGACTCTTCACCAGTGTAGTTGCCCTTCTCTGGACACATTTGAGCACCTCCATGCCCTTCTTGTAGTGAGGGGCCCAAAACTGTACACAGTTCTCGAGCTGTAGCCTCACCAGTGCCAAGTGCAGAGGGACAATCACTTCCCTTCTCCTGCTGACCACACTGTTTCTGATACAAGCCAGGATGTTGTTGGCCTTCTTGGCCACCTGGGCACACAGCTGGCTCATGTTTAGACAGCTGTCAACCAGCATTCCCAAGTCCTTTTCTACTGGGCAGCTTTTCCAGCCACTCTTCCCCAAGCATGTTAAGTTGCATGGGGTTGTTGTAACCAAAGTGCAGGACCCAGCACTTTGCCTTGTTGAATCTCATACAATTAGCCTCAGCCCATCAACCCAGTCTGTCCAGGTCCCTCTGCAGAGCCTTCCTACCCTCAAGCAGATCAACACTCCCTCCCAACTTGGTGTCGTCTGCAAACTTGCTTAGAAAGCACTCAATACTCTCATCTAGATTGTTGGTAAAAGACTGAACAAGAATGGCCCCAAAACTGAGCCCTGGGCACCACTGACTGGTCACCAACTGGAATTAAGCATGTTCAGCACAACTCTTCAGCCTCAGCCATCCAGCCAGTTTCTAACCCCGGGAAGATTACACCCACTGATGCCAGGATTTGCCAGCTTCTCTGGGAGACTGCTGGAGTCAAGTGGGAGACAAGTACCAAAGGCTTTACTGAAGTCGAGATAGAAAACATCCACAGCCTTTTCTTCACCCACTAGGCAGGATACCTGGCCATTTTTAAACATGTAAATTTTGTCTGCAGTTTTGTATAGCTCTGCTAACAAAAAGGAACATCAGAAAAGAATTGAGATGATAGTATAAACTACACAGGCAATCAATTCCTAACTAGTGCAAGGCATTTTTAGAGGTAAACAGGTATTTCAAAACATTTATTGAAAATAAGTTCAGAACAAGTGATAAATTTTACTTACCATTGCAATATTCATTCTGTATAAGCATGTGATCATCTTCTGCCCATGCAGAGTAGTATCTTACTACGTGAGAATGCTGTCCCAGAACTGCATGTGCATAGACCTCCCTTAAAGCATTTTGCCTGATAGTCACAAAAAACAACAGCACACAAGAACAGTATGAGGTGAAGTTACAGCTTAATAGAAACACTTATTATAATACCATACTCCCTGTGCAAGCTCAGGTTTCTAATTAAAATCTTTATATAACTTCTGTGGCATCTTATGGTAGATTTGCAGTTATATCCAATAGATAAAATAATTTTCATTGTATTAAAAGATTGCCTACATGGAACAGAGAACTTCTTGTGCCTAAGTTTGGGATGCATTTTGTGAAACTCAATGCTTGAGATTTTACATTGTAACTATTACAACAGTGGGAGAAACAGTCATGAATCACAGGCTTACAGACAAATGCCAAAAAATACCTCAAAACTGACTTAACTAATCAGCATGTCCAAGCTGACAAGGACAAGAACATAGTTGGGAATATTGCTTTCCTTTTTATCTCCAAGGATCATCACTGCACAGTTTGTTCATATAGTCAGACCTTCCTGCCATTGATGCAAGTAAGCATTATTTTTACTTTCTAAATGAGAACACTCTGTTTCCAAACAGAATACTGGGACAAACAACTGCTAGAGAAAGGCCAGGTAGCCTTTTCTCACTAGTACTAGACAGCATACAGAAAAAGAAAAAAAAATGTAAAGGAACTTCAAAATTGTATCTGTTTTACATTTAATTAGTGTATAATCTTTTAAATGCCTTCTCTACACACTAATAAAACAAGACATGGGAGGAAGAAGCACAAAGATGATGTTTAAAAGCTGGAAACACTCACTCATCCACTGAGCCAGCTAACGGTTTCTTGGATCGCTTTATTGCATAAACACAGCCATCAAGCCTCTTCACACATTTAAACACAGAACCAAATTCACCAGATCCGATCTTCTCCAGTTCATGAAATTCGGTCGCATAGCGTGACTTCATATTGCTTTCTGTTATTGTTATCCTCTGCAAAAATTAAAAAATAGTTAGATCCCCAAACGCACTGATTGACAAACTCAGTACCGAGTTCTGAAGATTAATTACCTTAGCGGGTCTGACAGTTTCATCTTCAGGCTCTCCATCACTTGCTTCCATGTCTTCTCCAAAAGAGCTGAAATTCACACCAGTTACTTTTGCATAAAAGATATGGCTTAACTCAAAACTGAAATCTAGCAGTTGTTTTTAGCTTAAATGAGCACTAGACATTTTTATGTGCAAACTCCTAAAGTCAGTGAAACATGTTAATATCTTTGTAATTTCTTCTTTCCTTTGTGTTTCATACTATTATTTAACATGTTTTTCCCTCCTCAAGAAAAGACTGGGTGCACAGCTCGTACAGCCAGGTTAAAGACACAGCACAGTCTATCATCTCTGTATGCTAATCAAAAGGTCTAGTGCTAAGTAGTTATTTCATGTCATGCCATCTCAAAGCAAACACTTTAAGAACTATATTATCAGTCACTAACAGATCTGCAAGGAAAAATACTTTCATAGAAGCAATCTGTAACAAAACTTTTGGAGCTGAAAGTCGTTCTAGAGATAAGCCTGACAAAGGAAGTTATGTTACTCACTCATTCCAGTGTGTTCGCTTCCTCCTCCGACATTTTCCATCAGAGCTGTGAAGGAACATGGAATCGGGAGTGAAAGGATTGATGTTCACGTGAGGTGTTTGTCTTATATCTTCTTCTTGTTTCTCAGATTTCCCAACATTCATAAACAGAGAGCCCCCTCGAAGTTTGACTGAGCTGGAGCCTATTCCTTGAGCTTTAGAAAGCAAGCTCTGTATTTATTCAACATAAAATTAAAAAAAAAAAAAAGACAAAAAAAGAGGACATTTATAGACTTAAAATTGCCATAGACAAACAGTCAGGTCATGCTTGAATGCCATCACTACAGTATTGTCTAATCAAAGTTAGGTAGCATGAGTTGTTCAAACACCTGCATTTCAGAAATAAAAATTTAAAAAACAAGTACTAGGCTTTACATACCACACAGAGGAGTTAAGAGAAGCACTGAATGTTAAAATAATTTTTAAAAGACAGTAAAGCTTATGAGACCACTGCTCTTCTGTCTTTAATCATGTCATGATCTAAGCATCTCAGACAATTTTTGTCCATGAAAAGAAACAGAGATGAAACTCATCCCCATCCTGTGTGATACCACAATGATTTTTGCATACAAAATATGAAGTTAGACCAGACATAGGAAATTATCTTCAGTGACTAAAAATTTAGGTGGCAAGTTGAAAAATAAGCAAATATAAGATTTAAACTGATGTACTGATATAACTGATACCTCTTCATGAGCCGGTAAGGAATTGCTCAATATTTGACAGCACTGATGTGCTGTCCATCAGCTTCACCATCCAAACCAGATCTTTTTGTGTGACAATTTGTCAGACCAGGCATTTTCCAGGCACACAATGAAACCTTCCCCAGTTAGAAGTTTGAATCCGGTCCTCCTACATCCTGGTGAGCAACACCTTACAAAATGAAGACCTCGTACAAGTGAAGCCTAAAGCAGCATAGGGAAGGCTCCTACTTGGGAATCTGAACTGCCATCTCCAAATCTGAACTAGATTAAGACATTTTAAGTCACCATACATCTCAAGACACATATCAGTACTTCTACTAGATACTTTCACCAACTAATTCTTCCAGATTCCAAATAAAGACCTCCAGGATAACCCATGTAGAATTTGGGCCCCTAATTTAAGAATCCCACTGAACAGCAATGTCAACACCTTGTTTTCATGTCACAATCCACACACCTCTTGCATTTCCAAAGTGTCTTCCCCTGACTTTGTAAGTGTTCATAAACAATTTTGCCATTTCCAAACGTGTACCACTGAAATGTAAATTTCAGGTGGAAGCTCTAGAAAACCCATTAACAAGATTTCCTTTCTCGCTCCTTAAATAATTTGTTTTTAATTTATAGAAGACCCCTGGGAGATTATCCCTGGGATTCCTTTTAAAGCTATACGAAAACTAATGCAGAAAACAAGCCTGTTATCATTAGATTTAAATACGGTGTTTTACAGCTCAAAAGTTTAAATGCCTTCCAATGGTCTGACACCCTCAAGGCTACCTATCCCTTAAAGCTTTCTAATCCATCAGTTCCATTAGATGCAAGGGTGCGGACAATGAACTTGCACTCTCATACAGTACAGCAGTAGAACAAGACGTAACCCATTTACTGACAGACACGCAGGAGCAAATGCCAATTCGAGCTTCTGCTGTTCGGTTACACAGGCACAAACTCCCACATACCAAAAAGTTATTATAATATTCTACTTTCACCTCTGTAAAAATCTTTCCCAGAAACGGCAACGAAAGCAGGGAACTTATATTATTTTTGTATTATTTTTAAAAGAAAATATGTGAAATGTAGTTATATATTTTAAATACATAGCGGGGGGTTGTTCCACGCCCGTTACCGCACGGGACAAAACTTGCGGCCGGGGCTGCGCGGCACTGTTCTCGCCTCCTCGCTCGCCCGGGGGCAGCGGGTGGGCAGAGCGCGGCAGCCCGTGCTGCGGAGCGAACCGNNNNGCGGCGGCGCCGCCTGCTGCACGCTGAGGAAGCTCATGGCGGCTCTTTGCGAGCCCCACTCTCGACTGAACACGGCCGCTCCGCGTCCGCTGTCGCTGCGCTGCTCCGCGTCCCCTCGGTGCGCTGCGCCAGTGAGTGCGGCGGCTCCGCACGGCGCTGCCCCCGGGCACGGTTCACCTCGCGCTGTTCGGACTCCGCGGCTTTCCCGCGACCGTTAGTCATGTGGCGCGCACGCCAGCCAATCACGCCCGCCCACTCGGTTTGAAAACACGGGGGGCGGGGGCGGGGCTACGCACGGCCGCGTCACGGGGCGCTTTGGCGCGAACGCCGCGAGCGGGGCGGGGCGGGGCTCGCCCCCCGAACCCAGCCCTGAGGCGGCCACACGTTACGTGTCTGCCCGGTGAGGCGCCATCTTAGTCAGAGGGTTTGGCCCGCCCAGCCCTGTCTGAGGCGGCTTGCGCGCTGCCCTGATCTAAACACAGCTCCCTGCATCTCAGCAAGGTTGTTTTGCTCCCTTTTGGTTGCTAAAAGAGTATGAAAAAACCTCCATTCATGTGCCTGGAAACAATAGCTCCTTTTAGGCCAGTTAAAGAAGGCCTTGTTTAGCTAAACCCAAAAATGAATACATTGCAAATGACTGAATTCACATGACTCAAATGCAAACACAGGAGCCTGAAATACAGCAACTCCGCACTGGTCAGGGTAACTTGTACAAGACACATTAAAACAAACCAAAAGCCTTGGCAGGCAACTGTGATTTTCTGTAGATGCCATTTATCAGATAGGCAGTCACAGATGCCACAGATGCCTCTCGGTTCTATTTTCTATCTTGTACCACTGTGTTGAAATGTAACCCAATGTCCTGCAGCAGGGGCACAAGGTTCAGCTGCTGAAGGCAGGGCTGTGGTCAACAGCAGGGCTCAGAGGTCCCGGTTCTGCTGCCTGTTGAAACACAACACCTGTATCTCCAACAGGTAATTATTTTTAGAGAGATTTTCTACTAAGGCCCAAACCGAAATACCAGGATGCTTTTTTTCTCCCCCTTCCACACAATGCTGCTCTGCTCACACACCAGCTACATTTGTGACACAGGAAACACCACGGGGACGTGTTTCCATACTCCCAGTTCTGCCCGCCATGCCTCCTTTTTCAACCTCCTCGGCCTGCAAATACCCCTTTGTTTGCAGAGAGCTGCCACATAGGGTGGCACAGCTGTTCCCGGTGGCTCTCCCTGGTACTCTGCAGGGCCTGAACCAGCAACATGTGCTGGGGGAAGTGCGAGTGCCACCAGCACTGCAGGATTCTAAATTAACTTGACATAACTCTGTACTCACACACTGCCCGTGCCTGCACAGTGAAATGGTATTTGGTCAGAGCTCTGTTGCCTCAAGACGCATGGGTCACAGCCCTTTTCTTTTGTAAGGTCTAAACAGAAACATTTTTAAAATATCACATCCCTGTGTATTTCTCATGGTCTCAATGCCCTGAAAGCCTCAAACAGTTTTTGTTCTCAGGACAAGCAGCAGCAGATCACAGGAACAAAACTTTTGATATTATGGAAACGTTCTGAAAAGTAGTTTCAGAAACCAAAAGTCGCCAACATAATCTCTGAAAATGGGATTGGGCAGCGTTTAATTAGGTATGGCTACATCACCAAGTGCTGTAAGCACACTTGTGCAATAATTTAGAATCACAATAACATTCTAATAAAAATATTCATTTTTGAAATGAAAATGCACTGTAGAGCAAACACTAACAGAGGCATTTGACTTTTAGAACAGATACCTGATGTAAGAGAAGGCTATTAAGAAAATAGACTCTCCATTTCTTGCTCAATTAATAGCCTACAGGGGGAGATGCAAAGCAATTCCTAGCATCTCAAAACAACCTTGCCACCAGCTGTGGCTTGCTTCAGTCATATATGAAATTTCCTTTCATATAAAAAAGATTAAAGAATTTAAGCTCTCAATAAGTCCACCCTCTTGAAATGTCAAAACTGCAGTTTCTTTCCCAAACTCAACCTAAGTATAATTGGTGCTGCATTCCTTTCTGAGTCTACAGGTACAGGTATTTAGTGAGAGTAAGACAATTTCAGAAGCCTTATGGTATACAGCCAGTTGTATTTAATGAATTGCTAACCACTGGAGCAGGACAAAATCAAATGGAGCAATTCAGAGTTTGTATAGAGAAGGAAGTATTTCTGAAGAAAAAGATAAAAGAGGAGAGGAGAAAAGGACTAGAGAAAGAAAACAGCAGTAACATAATTGCATTAAGAGAGTTTATTTCCAAACTGAGAGCAATTAAGAAAGGGAAGTAATGAACTGTAACAAAACCCATCGTTGCTATATATAGAGGACTGCATGCATAGTCTCTACATGTGTGCTGTTCTGAATTTGCATCAGGTGAGTGTGGCAACTCTGTTATCCTGCCCACCATGACAACCACTGGGACTAGCATTGGGAGGCCTTTAAACAGCCTAACTAAAAAGCACCCCCAGAAAAGCCAGTTTCCATAGTCTGAGAACACATTAATAATGGATATTATTACAGGAGGAAGGGAGGTGAGTGGGGAAGAGCTCTGCAGGCTTCCACTGTGCCATTCTCTTCACAAGCGAAGTAATCCCAAAATCTCTGAAGGTGATTAAAATATACTTTTAAGCCTCTGTAGGTCTTGAAAACTAAAGCCCTTATGGTCCACATAGATATAACCTGATGTCCAAGAAGTACCTGACAAATACTCCTATAAATACGAGTGGTTTAAGGATTTTCAAAGTATATTTGCAAAATTTGCCTCTGGTTTCCTTCAATACTTGCTTTAAAAAATGACAGTGTGGTACACCAAAGATTTTGTTACCAGAAATACTTATCTGGGGCAGCATGCACTCACTGACAAACAGCTGTGTTTAACTAAGAGTTTTCAAGCTCAAGGAAAACCATTTTTCCCTCTTCTGTGAGTAGCAGGGGAACCCCCAATAATAATGAATGGGAAAGAAATGGAACAAGGGCCAATTCGTGTACCTGTCAGAGGAAAACTGACACAGAAAAAATGCCACAGAAGTGGTACACTGTCATCTTCTCAAGATTGCAAGTTACAGGTTCATTTGCAGTCCCCCAAAACCACAAATTGGAAAAGTTCTGCCAAGAATTAGATGAAACCCATTCTCCATCAGCCAGCATAGTCATGAAAATATGATGAGGGTTTTTTTTATTAAGAGAAGGGTAAATGAAGTGAAAAAAAATATGAAAAATTTAAGAGGAGGAAAGTCAAGCTGCTTGTATGAAAAAAAAAAACACAACAGTACAGCCAGCTATGCCAAGGCTGTTTCTGGAGAGGTGAGAGCAGGCACAGAGCTGTGCTATTCCTATCTATTCTCTGGGGTTCCAGCAGGTACCCAGGGAGCACCATGCTTGTCATCAGTGCCAGTGATGGCATTCCAGTGCCCTCACAAAACTTGGCATATACAGGACTAACAGGTCTCAGTGGTAGCATGCCATCTAGGACATGTCTCCAGGCTACTAACAGCTTAAAGATGGACAAAATCAAAAGATTATTTTATTTAGGGTTGTGCATCTTACAGCCACTGTTAGCTGACAACCTCTTTTTCTTCACTGTATGGTCCATAGTTGAATGGGTTATCCGTCTGGTAAAGTAATGGAAGACCTGAAGATACTCAGAAAAAAGTTGCAGTGTACAAGGTAAATTAAAAAACCAAAACAACAGAAAAAACCAAAAAAACAAAACCAAACCAAAACCCAAAACCAAGCAGGTTTTGCCAGGTAGTCACATACAATTCTGTATTTCTCTGTGGCTATGAGAGCACACACAGCTTTTTTGACTTAACAGTTTTTAATGACTCCTTTTTTGCCTGGTATGCCTAGCTCTTAACCTTTGAGAGAACTCTGCTTACAAAAAAAAATGGCAAAAGAATCTGTTCCCAAGAGCTGTATTCAGATCAGAAATTCCTCCAAAATATCCTAGAAGCTGAAAAGACAGAATGATTGCCATGATTGAAAACAGGTACAATTAGAATGTCCCATTCCTCTGAAGTGAAAATTATCAGAATAGAAGTCAAGATTTTCTATCTGCAATTAAAAACCTCACAATGTCTGATGCAAAGACACTAAATAGTCTCCACTAGTTTATCAGTATCACTAACCTTCCCTTTCCTCCTTCAGGGAACATGGAAAACCATAAAAGAGGTACTCAGCCTTTTTTCAAATTTACTACTATTAATTTTAATAATCTCTCATGCATATCATTTTAGGTAACTCATTTTGCAAACATTTTTTAGAGATGCAGATAAAAAGATAAAAGCCCGCTAGGAGTTTCAAGAAGCTCAGTCATCTTCTTCCCACTAACACCATCCTTGGAAACCTGCATACATCAAAAAATCTCTCACAGTCTTGAATATATCTGTTTAAAAACAAAGACCAGGTGTTCAAAACCAAAAACCTGTCCACCCCACAAACCATTCTTCCACTTCATGATTTTTCTGTCGTTACAGCCCATATTCAAATCTGTAGCTTTGGAACATGGTAATTTCTCCAGGAACTTTCTCCAGCCATGGGGTAGTTTCTGCTATGCCAGCAGACTTGCCAGATATTAATAAGTCAGCCTCTTTGCCTTGTCATGCCTCACTAAGATATCTGCTCAGAAACCTCTCAGCCAAATACTGCAGAATCAAGCAGTAACATGATGAGCAGTCTAAAACTCCCCAGAAAAAAAAGTAAAATCTAGCAGCCAGTCAACCTAAAGGCTGGCAAGGGATTTTAAAAAGGTTAAGATGCTGGGGTTATGACAGTAACATAAGAAACTTATGTTATGAAGAGAATTCCACATAATTGCTTATGCCCTGGAAGAGTAAATATTTTGCCATTCCTTTGAGTAAAATGCTTCAAATATTCTAAACAGATAAAAAATAATCCAAATAAAATCTCTTACTGCTTCAGAGCCTGAGATGGATGGGATTTAGGAGGGTCACAATCCCATAAGAGAGAAATACACATATTGGGTAGGACAAAATACTTGCTTGTTGATACAAACCTGTATGTTTATTGGGATAATTAAAGTCTGCTCTGCATATAACCCTCAGTTGAAAAGTCTGGTATCACATGCCTAATAGCACATAAGGTGTCAACCACATACTGCTAATGGTGATGGTCGAATTAGATTGTTAGATTTTCCTTTGACCAAGTGAACTTCACCAACAGAATGAAAAACAGCATCAAAAGATTGTCAGACTCCTGGCAACACCTAAGCTACATTTTAACATAGGCATAACACAACAGGGGAAAAAGTTTTGCTTCTATGCCTTATTTGGAGTGTAGTTTGCTATTTATGACATGAGAACTCAAAGTGGCTCTTGAATTTTTGGTCTCTTGTCACAACGGTCCAAGACTTGGAAGATTTTTATCAATGGAGCAAAAATTACTTTTGTGGGATCTGGTTTTCAAATATATACTGCTTTGCAAGAAAACAAAACAAAACAGAAGTACTTAACTATCAACAACCATCGGGAGTTTGAATTTATGCATCTGCAAAGGCAAGGCATGTGTTAATTTATCTTTTTAAACATAAAAATGATGCAGACTGAATAAATATATTTTTAAAGTTCTAAACAACTGTAAGTAATAGCTGAACAGGAGACAAGAGCTATCCTTCACTTCGAGTCTCTTACTGCCTTACTACTGAAGAAAATCTGTTTGCTTCTAACCCAACTATCAGTGAAATTTCATCTGCACGTTGGTTGAAAATTACACAGAAAATTTTACAGAACATGTAATTGTTTTAATTCAATGACAAACTAAGAGTGACTGGAACAGATCTGTTACAGGGCATTTCTGCATCTTGGTAAGCAGAAGCTGTGGTCACCCTAAGGTGTGCAATCTGACTAACCTTAACAGTGCTGAAGTTGCCAAATGCAGAAACAGTCTTGGATCCCATCCTTACTCCATAACTTCTTTTCCTGATGGCTAAACACCGATTAAATATCTTCTGTCCCTGGGAAGGCTCCCTGACTGCGCTCTGAAAAGTACACAGCATGCAGGGTGATTTTTCTGTATTCTTTTACAGCATTATCATCACAGAAACCAGAGAATCCAGACAAAACAAAGTACTCCCGGCAATATTTGACGAGTTACCAGGGTTAGGAACTAGGCTAAAGTTTAGGAAGAACTGCCTTGCAAGCTCAGACACTTTGTTTATCTGGACTATCAGCTCTGTCCTTCTCCTGTGTGCTAAGCAGACAGCAGATGCCTTTTCTCCTACACTGTGCCCGAGTATCTCTGGTATCGGTCAGCTGATCGGTTGCCGAGATTAATTATACCAGCAGAGACTGTGGCTGTTTGCAACTTTTTTGTCAGGATTCAGGATTTACTCTTATAAAAACAGTGTCTTCCAGCGTCACCTATTCATGTGTGCTTTGGCATTAGCTCCTAAAGGTTAAAACTGCCCTATTGTTATGCGTACTGCAGGTCATCAGCAGTAAGTAATTGCCTCTTCTTACTATCAGGAGAGGCATTGAGCAACAGTGAAGTAATGCAAAGCCCACAGAGATGAGAAACACAGAAACTTTTAGAAGAGAAAAGTTGACTGCATAGTCTAGAACGGTTTTGGTTTTGCTCCTTTAGGGCAGAATTTGGCTTAGGCCTGAATTAAAATCTGAAAGAAATGAGTGGGAATGCTGGAAATGTGGGAGCAAATTTGTAAGAGGAAGTGATATACTGACTTGACTTCTTTCCTCTTATACAAATTATTTCATGCTAGTTTGCCAGTCAGATCTTTAAAAAAGAGCAGTAAAATCTATGGGTAAATGATGAGAAATTTCTACTGCCAAATGCCCGGTCCTTTTTGTCATACTCTTAGTTTCCTCCTCCTGAAATCCTTTTCACCAGTATTCCTATCTCACCCTGTTTCATCCTGTCTAATCTGCACTACAGGTCCATCCCACACCAATACACAACACCAGTGTACAGAACCAGCTCTTTCTACTCTGAATGTAAGCAGGGAAGAAAATCACACAGCTCTCCACTCTGCAAACAAGCCTGTTAAGAATACAGGCCCCACAGATAAGAGGCATATAATCACCTCAGCTTCTCTTTAAACACTAAACAGTCTAAGTCAGCCTGGTTTATTTAGTCTGTAAGAATGTTTTCCTTTATAAGGGTAGCCAGCACAACATGGAACCACAACCTTTGGACCTCATATTTTTGCAAGAATAACTGCTAAATACCAGTAAGAGAAATAATTTTTAAAATATTGTGGCTTGCCTGAAAAGCTAGTTCTGAATGCCTTGCAGCAAACAACTCTGTATAAAAGAGGGAAGAATAGCCACATTTGTACAGTGGTCAGAAAATGTCCTGGAAAACAAGAAGAAATGAAGTTATTTCTTTGCTAAGTCAAAGCCACCTTGCCAGCCACTATTTCCAGAAACTATTAGCAATTAAATTTAAGAAAACAAAAAGCCTTGAACATTCATGTCAAATTATACATCTTTAATTTCTAAAAGGTAGTAAGTAACCTCAAACTGATCTAATTGACAGGCAATTAATCCTCCTTGCATAGTACATTTATCTCCATGGGACATCAAGAATTACAACATTTCAGGAAAACTGGCACCTAAGTGAGAAAGCAGCCTCAATCCTACACAAAAGTTACAGACAACCTCAGTGTTCCTAAGTTTTACTTAGTAATGGATCCAGAGAACAGTTTTTGCTTCACCCATATCTATCCCATAGCACTGTATTCTTTCACTGCACTTTTCAGGTGGCCATCTGTACGAAAAACTGAAAAGGCTGCAGCCCACACTGACACAGTAATTCACAATAAATTACCTTCATTCTATCCAAACATAGCCTTTCTGAGGCCAATTACCTCAAGGTATGTAGTTATGGACTTACTTTTTCTGTAAAATGTGTACCTCACAATAATTACAAAATGATTACTTGCTTAACACTTCATCCAGAAGATATTTAATCCTTCCCTTGAGAAGCTAAAAAGTGAGGCTTCAGTTTCAGAAGTGGTCTAGACACTCATCTAAAAAAAGCACTGAATCTTACATGAAGCAAAAAAAATATCTTTAAATTGCTTAACAAACTTACTAACAAGACATGAGTAAAGACACTTTTTCATATAAAAAAAATAAAGTTACATTTTACTGAATGTGTTAGACATACCTACAACAGATTGTTTCCTTTACAGAAGGACAGGTGGAGAGGAACCTTTTACTTACATCATCATTACTTAATCCCTTTTTTCTAGTAACTTGTGTCCTGATTTTCAAAAGCACTGATTATCAGCATATCCTATGCACTGAATGGCAGCAGCAGGCACTCAAAACTGTTGAAAATAGACTACTTGTACTTGTACTTACGCTGCAAATGCACCGTTAGAAAATATCCCTCTTGAAAACAGGTAGTTTACTTCTTAGTCAAATTCAGTTGACTATTATAATAATTCTTTAGTGTTTTAGAATATTTAAAATAACTAGTAACACAGATTACTTAATACACTATAGTGGACTATGATAAAAATCAATATGTCAAAAATTTAAGTTTATGATAAATAAACTTTGGAAAAATTTATACAAGGCCGTAAATAAATAATCTGAACTTCAGTCTCATTAAAAAGTAAACCAGCATGTAACACAACAATATCATCCTATCTAGACAATACAATCTTGCTATATTTTATTGCATAATAATTTGAGAGTAACATCTTAAGTAAAACATGTAAAGAAACAAATTCATTAGATTTACTTCCTTTAATATTGAACAACCAAAATTTCTCCTTTGTACATAATCCAATTTAAAGATAATATAATTAGCACTTCCTGCATTAAGTGTCTGTATTTACAATGAATGAGATGGGGTGGACAATCTAAGGAGTATTCCAATATGTATGAAACAAATCAAAGTACGAAAATTTACAGTAGGCTCAAAATCCAAGACTTTTCCATTTATGGAATGCAATTTAAAAGGCTCTGTCATCTTCATTACTTGTGGTTCCTGAAATTATGATTTTTAGTAGTATCTTAAGCATCTGAAATCTTCAGTAATGCCTTCATTATTTGTACATGACATTAAAAATTAATTCCAACGCTTCTATTTAATTTTTCACTTGCTTGTAGACCAGTCTGAAATCTGATAAAAGGATAACAAGGACATGTACTATATAATCCTAATTCCATATTCCTGAATATGCAACAGTTGGAAGTAGATGATGTCAGTCCATTCCAAGGGTTATGTACACAAAACTTACAAAGTGTTCTTCGCTCTTGCATAAAACGTGTACACAGGATCAATGAGCAGGGAACTTCAAAGTTTTTAAGGATTGCTGCTGGCATGGACCTTTGTTGATTGAAAATAAAATACCTTTAACTCTATTGTTCTGGTAGCAGTTTCAGAAGTTAATCATCAATCCCTGGTGTTTCACCCTGTTGTATTCTGGAGGCTATTCTGATGGCTTCTTCCAGAGACTGTTGTTCTCCAAGCTGCAACAAATGTATTTAAACGTAAATATATCCAAAATGTTACATATGGATATTAATGTATATTGAAATTAATAATTAAAGATTAAACCAAATATCTAGATATGGATCAATATTTTAACACAAGTAAGTGTGATCAGTATTGTCAAACCTTGGTTATATATATACACACAAGCGGCTCTCTAATAAGCATAATAATTAAGATAGCTTCTAACAGCAGATTAAACTCACTGTCTATATATCTACCAAATAAATTTTCTTCAAAGAACTGCCACATGGTAAGCATATTTCATGACACACAAAGTAGATGATAGTTGAACTCGGCAGATATGATAAAGCCAAGATAAGGCTTTCAAAAGTCATAGTGGCTGTTCAGTTACCTTTCAACACTGGCAAAGCAAACAAACATTTTATTATTGTCTCACAAGACATTAATATATATACATAAAAAATGTATACTTATTGCAAAATCCTGACTGTAAAAAAAGCAGTCAGGATTACACTGTTCAATTCTACAGTAGTTTAGACAGGAAATTATCTTGTAGTTCTAACTACAAAGCCATCGAAGTAGCAGTGTCAGAAGCAATATCAACCAAACCTAAATAATGCACCTGGACACAATTTTGGGAAAAAATCCATAGAGTTTTAGAATATGTATACCATGCACAAACATGGGGCTCATATTTGAAAGTTCAAATAACACAAATTCAGTAATTTTATCTATGTAAATTCATAGCAATTTATCCTTGAGTGTCTGGCTTTCTTTATATATACAATCAGGTCTGTATGTAATGATAAAGGATGAATGCAATTGCTTTTCCATTGAAAACCTGTGACTCCATGAACAATTCAGGTGACCTGAAGTTTGTCTCTAAAATACCCCTTTTTTAGAAGTTCCACAGGTAGATTTGGTAAATGAAATGCTTATTATTCCTCTTCCTAATCCTATATATAATTTAAAATGTGAGATCATACGGTTACAGACTACGTTTTTTTCAGGAGAACCAAGCTTATTCAAACCATTTTGTTACAAGACAAGGAGCTTCCAGATCTAGAAGAAACACTCCAACAACATTTATCACTGTCTTACCTGTACTGCAATTTGTGTTCCATTTGATGTAGCCAACAATGTAACAGGTCTAGTTTCTGTGGTCACTAAATGGTGCCCATGTTGCTGATGTCCTATTTCTGATGAGGCACTGTGAAATGCTGCTAAGTCTTGAGCCACAATAGCAACCTTGAAGACCAAAGGCAGGGAATCAATTGAATGCCCATTACTGTCCTCATAAAACAATTATCTTCAAAGTTAAAGTTAAATTCAAAGCTCTGATTATTAATGAGAATAATTTTATTGTGCAAAAGAGACATTTTTAAAGAAAGGTTCCCATCACTGTGTTTTCAAAGTTATCTATTTGCTCTCAAAATATAAATAGCCTCAGAATGGCACAGTTCACAGAACAAGTTCAACAAATGTGCCTATGAGCCTGTGATTATTTATACATGCATAGCATGGTGATTAACAAGCATCTTCATTTTCCTGTGATGTACTTTTGGAACACTGGAATGCATTTTAACTTATAAATCAAAAATTTTATCACAATATTTCTACTGGAAAAAGTTAGCTATTTGTATATTAAAAACAAAACAAGTATGTACTTACAGAAACATTTCCTATGTGCCAAATAAATTTTAGTACCATAATATTAAGTGATAAAGTTTCAGTTCATACTAAACTCTCTTCTTAGATCTGCCACTCATTATGGGGAAACACTTAGCCTTTTTCTAGGTCTTATTTTACATACACCTAAATGGATGACCAGACTGCTACCTCAGAATTTTTTCTGATGCTAAATTATTGTTTATAAAACATTCTGCCATATGTCCATGTACAGCACTGGAGTAGAACACATCATACTCATGAGGGGAATGTTATGGCCAGGTGTTGAAAGCTGCTTTGCTAAGACAAATCGACCTGAGTGACAGAAGTCTGATGGCTAAGGTCTTTATTTTACATCATCTTGTACAGGAACATCACACAGGATAGTATTTTACCTGCTGTCCTTCAGTGCCTTCTGCAGTAACCATTGCTACAGAATGTGTTCCTGCGGACGAGATGACAGCATCATGGGCAGGGACCGTGATGGTGGTGCCATCTTGTGTTACCATAGTGATAGTATTGCCAATGGCCTGCATATCTGCCTGGGATATGTTGACCTGAAACAGAAAGTAGCTCCAGAAGTTAAAAAAAAAAAAAAAAAAAGATTTGCGGCCACATGTTATTAAAAAAAAAAAAAAAAAAAAAAAAAAAAAAAAAAAGTTAACAAAACAAAACCCAAACACACAAAACCAACCAACCAACAAAAAAAACAAAAACAACAAACAAACCCCCAAAACCCACCCCCCATAACCTCATGGTTAGTATTTTAAGTGTAACAGCATTCAGTTTGAAACAAAATGTGTAGCATTCCAGAACAAAAAGGCAAATGTTTGTAACAGCAGGAAAAATTGGAAACAGAGTGGCAAAAAAATCTTCCTGACCAGCATGCTCATGCATTCCTTCAGAATCACCCATCACTCTCTGGCCAAGACCCCTTCTTGGACAAAGAGCACTTATCACTTTATTCTTACTGATAGGAATGTAACATTCCATGACCTTTCAGACACACTTATCTGTTTACGAAAATAAAATGATGGCTCTCACTAGTAAGAAAAAGGATGCATACTTGCCCCCAGAGTCTACAGCTCCATGTTAATAAGATCATATCCCAAATGACTGCATGGTAGATTATCTATGCATGTGCCTTACACAATGGACAATGTGACTCAAGGTAGTGCCACCTGACATACTTTTATCTTAATGGAAATACCAAGGAGGACTATGAGGGCTTAGAATTTAATCCACAAATAAACAATTAATAAAAATTTTATGATGCAAATTACTGATGTCTCCAGTATAAATGCATTAGGGCACCAGATAAATGTTTTAATGTCTGATTTACAAGGTAATAAAACATCCCAGAACTGAAGTCAAGCTGAAGGGCAACTTAAATAAATACAAAAACCCCATGGCAAGGCTTCTGCAGGCCTTCATTTTATTGGGTAAAAATGTTACTTAGTATTGCTGCAATGTTCAGGGATGGAAATAAAACAGTCCTCTTTTGATACGTAATATCCAATTTGGATTTAGAAGCTACTTTTCATATGCTACTGGCTACATTTCTTATGAATTCCTTAAAAAATATGTCTGGGAATCCTTAAAAACCCTATATCCATAGGAATTTTCAAGTGGAGGTAGTATCAAACATTCCTTATGCTTTTTTTTTTTTAAATTTTAGAACTGCACACTACCAAACAGCTGGACTGGAAAGATTTGCTACCCTCCCACCCCCTTACAATGTGTGCAGGCAAGACAACAGTGAAGATGACCATCAGAGGTTAATAGAATAAGCAGGGAATTCTGAGGAACCTCAGAAACTAGGCTGTGTATGTAACAACTATTAGAATAGTCCATACCTACTTTAAGACTGACAAAGGTAACAAGGATAGCAAAAAAAAATCTAGCTTTATATTAATACATTTTAAGATCTCAGAATATGTTGTTTAATTTAAGTATTCCATAAGAGCCTTTCAAACCCTCACCACATCTTGACCCAGCTCCACAGAAGCTTCTTTCCTTAAGAAACTCACGTATGTATTTATCAAGAATCCTAACAGATTTTAGAAAACACATATATGGACTATCTGCAAACACCTGCCTCAGTTCTCAACATATTTGTGTCAGCTCTCTGACACCGTGGTTACTTACGTGTTGGGTTCCATCCTGGGATATTAGTGCTACTTGTTGACCTAATCCTGACTGAGTCACTGTAGCAACCTGTGCAGCAATTACATCTTCTCCCTCTACACCTGTGACATAGGTTATCTGGGAGCCTTTGAGAACATCTTCACCTTGACCTAATTGATATAAAGAAGGCAAGAGGATAGTTTACATACTCTTAAATGCTGCCCAGAGTGCAAATAAGAAGAATGAAGTGCCAGCCTGGTTTGAAGGTTTTAAACACTCCCATGGAAAAACTTTAGTGGAATAATCAGAAAAATAAACGACAGGAAGATGCTAAAAAGAAGTCAGAAAGTCTGTTGTTTTGGGAACTTAATCTTTTAGCAATAAGTTTTAACATGTATAAATACTACACATAAAAAATATATGCACTTTGTTTGTGAGTATTGAAATGGTGACAAATATTTCTAATTTATTCATTAAATGTTAACCTCTCCATACAGAAGGCTCCATGCAAACACAGATGGCTGCCCTTTAGGAATTATTAACAAACATACAGAAGAACACAATGATGCCTTTGTGTGAAGATTTAAGTATGTTCATTATCTTAATAAATGGTTAACTTCAGCAAATGAATCTTATCATTCTCCTAAAAGAAGGAATTAGACTACAGCAAATTCGCTTGAGGCACTCAGTGCAGTTTCTCACACACAGGAGAAGCAACTTTTCTGACCAGAACAGTTTGCACATGTGTATCCAATCTTGAGTCACATCTGAAAAATCAGAACTTGACAAGTCGTATTTTTCCTGTCACAGTGCTTCCTTCAGTCTGATCTTTTATAGTCATAGGATTCAACACTCATGATGCCATGAAAAACATACTACATGGAGTACTGCAGCACATGAGCTTATTTTCATCTGTGCCTCTGGGACAGTTTAAAGAAAATGCTATTAACCACAGCAAACCCATCACAGTATTAGTGCAGGCAGTGCTGTTGCTCCTGCACAGAAGGCTGTTACCAACCATGGTGTTACACATTCTTTGAAACATCCCTAAGAAAAATCAAGTAGGTTGCAAACATAAACATTTTAGATTCTCTAAGGTCCCTTCCCACACTCATGCTTATAGCAGGGAATATGTTTATTTGCTGGGACTGCAACTCAAATCTCTCTCTTATCCTCAGGACTGCTATAAATGAGTTTATAATCTGGTCAATTACTCTCTCCAGTTTCTGAGTTGTCCACCATATTAAGACGTCTACCAAAGAAGTAAAATAATTTTATTACGTAATTCAGATTTTTATCTATGCTTTAATTTCCTTAGTTATAATAAAACACAGCAAAATATTATCTACCTCTTTTTTTTTTTTTTTACAACAAGAGATTCAAAGACTGAAACTCTAACCTGGAGGTGGCTCAAAAAACGCCTCTTGTTCTTCTTCAATGGGCTCTGTGTCATTGTGTGCTGTCCGCTTGTGCATAGCAAGTGTAGAAATCTGCTTGTATGTTTTCCCACAGTGATTACAGTTATATGGTTTGGAATGAGTATGTACAACATGATGTTTGTATAAACTGGAATACTCTGTAAAACGTTTATCACAACCAGGAACTGTGCAGACATAGGGCTTCTCTCCTATACGGAAAAACAAAAAGGATGAAGAGAACTTAATTCAGAATGCAAAAAAAAAAATCCCCAAAACCCCACAAACAATATCTAGGGACACACTTTCACTACCAACCATACTTCAGTTTCAAAGGCCACAATGAAGCTCAGGGTCACAAAGCTTATCAGTGCATCCTCTCACTGTCTTTCTGTAAAAACTATTGTCTGGAAAAGTTGGGTCCTTTTTATCCTTGTCATTCTGTGTAAAATATCCTTAAAACATAAAACAGACTGACACAAGATGAAAGCTGCGATGTTATTTTGGCTCTGTATTGAGGATTTTGTTATTACTGGAAGCCCCATATTTTCCCCAATGATCAGGTATATTCACATACAATTTCGCTTACTTTTGAGTTTTTAAGACTTGAAGAAATCTATATAAAATGTGTTTAAATAATTAGTTTTTTATATGAAAGGGTGTTTCAGTTAAAAATCAATGAAACAGATGTACAAATTACATTATAAACTTAAAATAATATCTGGGATACAAGATGCACCTCTGTGAAACTTGTTAGAACCTTTGAATTTGTGATGATTTTTTTTCTGCTGACTAACCCTGACAGTCAAGCTGGGTAAGCATTTTCACCTCCAGTCTACAAAAAGAAGGTTTTGACCACTACCCTACCAGCAAGGAAAATACAGCTGGGATGAAAGGGGACTCATGATGGTGAGGCAATGTCAAGCTCAGGCCTGTGTTTTACTGTTATTAATTTCAGAAACAGCTCTCTCTCTCATACTCAACAATTTTTTGCCTCAGTCTTCACCAGCAAACTCTCTTCCCGTACCTCTTGAGCAGATGGACTACAGGCAGGGACTGGGGGAGCAAAGTCCCTCCCACTGTAAGAGAAGATCTCAGGTGACCACCTGAGGAACCTGCACATTTGTAAATTTATGGGGCTTGGTGAGATGCACCAGAGTACAGAGGGAATGGGCTGATGTAGCTGCCAAGCCACCCTCCATGCTACGTGAAAAGTCCTGGCAGTCAGGTGAAGTTCCTGATGACTAGAAAAAGGCAAACATTTCAGCCCTTTTAAAATAAAGGGATAAAAGGAGGACCCTGGGAACTACCAGCTTGCCAGACTCACCTCTCTGACTGGGAAAATCATGGAAAAGAAGCTATGCGAACACTGAGGACAGAGATGTGATTCAAGACAGCCTGAAAGGCTTCACCAAGGGCAAGTCCTGCCTGACAAATCTGGTGGCTTTCTGTGATGGAGTGCCTACAACAGTGGACAAGTGAAGCTCTGCAAATGTCTTCTATCCAGACTTCTGTAATGCCCAAGACTGAACACAGTATATGAGGTGCAATGCTGAGTACAGGGAGACAATCATTTGGCCTAGTCCTTCTGGCCACACTATTTCTGATACAAGCCAGGAAGCTCATCTCAGAAGCTCATGGTGGAAACAATCCCCAGAACCACATTAAGAATTCAGCCTAACACCAACTGAAGAAAAGGTTTTGCATTCATTTTAAAGAGCTTGGTATCCAAGCCAAAATTATGGCAAGGCAGGAAACCTAACTGTTTAGCTATCATCAGCTGAGAGGAGATGAGGCCCAAACAAGAGCACCAAGCTTGGTCATATAAACATGACTATACTCAATTACAATGCACCAAAAGAGCGTTCACAGGGAAAATGAGGCATTCACTCCCAGGCAGATTCCACTTTGGAATACAAAACAACATGCATGTACCTGTGTGTATTCTCACATGATTCTTATAATTAGTTGCACTGGCAAAAGCTCTCCCACATCCTGGCTCTGTACAGTAATAAGGCCTTTCGCCTGTATGTGTCCTGATGTGAACCTTTCTGATATTAGATGTTGTGAATGACCTGCCACATCCTTCAAATGGACACTTAAAGGGCCTTTCACCTGAAAAAAAATAGAAAAGAAAGGTTACTCAGGCAAAAGTTATAAAAGAATGAAAATCCTTAGTTACACTTAGACAAAAAAAGAGGAATATAAAACTACTTAATTCTCTGAGACCCCCAGTCAGAAATATCATAAACACACTGCTATGGAGTGTTCTGTTTAGCCAAAAGTGGCAAAATCCAGGTAAATCATACAATCTGTTAGCTAAATAATGAAGCGTTTAGTTTAGTACTTTATGATGCATAAAACATCAAAATTCTAGATGTATTTAATATCCCCCTCCAATTCATACCAAACAGTACCCAAAATAAGGGTATCGTACCTTTTGTACACTTACCAACTCTCATTTATAAAATGAGAAAAATTACTTAGCATATAACCAAGATACAAACAGATTCATAAAAATCATTATAGGAAGCACTTAACCTTGCATGAAAACAACCAACTTTTTAGAGACAGCCCTGAAACTCAAGTTTCAAACCCCAAAACCAAAGCAATCATAAAGACTGCTTATTTTAAAAATGTCTGTTCATGTAACATACATTTAACAAGGATTTATGGGACTGCACCAACACATTTCAGCAGGAACACTAGATAATGCGAACCCCTGTCTGATACCCCAATACCCCTGACCTTTCAGATCTGTCGAAGTACACAGAGGGGAAAAGTGAAGGTGGTTAACTCTTGAAAAGAGTGCATCAACATGCTGTCCTGTTGTAATTTCACATTTCCTAAAGCTAAGTATATTCCACCCACTGTACAGCTTACCAAAGAGAAGAATCTGAGAGCCAGAGAGGGCAGATTACCACTACAGATACAACATTAATTACTTAGAGACAGAAATAAAAAACAAAGTCCTGTCAGGAGACGTTAATACCACGAAAGTCCAAAGAAGTTAGCTCCTTGGCAGAGGAAACTGTAATTCACTCCTCAGGGCAGATGTTTCGGGAAGGTTTTCCAGCTTCCTGCCAAGGCAGTGTGTGTATTCTGTGCACACGCCTCAGTGTTGTGTTACCATGGCTCCCCTAATCCTTGCTTCAGCCCAGGACCTCAAATTACGCCTGAAAGCAGCAGGGTTGCAGAGTCGACCCCGCCCAACAACAAACTCTGCATTAGAAACCGAACCAGATTGCTTTTAAAGAAAGCCCGTAAGAATGTCATCAGACCGGTTGGTGAAGCCAGCCTTTTAAGTTTCTAATGTACTTGTTAGAAAAGCTGAGCGGTTTCCAGGTGACTGAGATTTCTAGCTTTTGAAATGCAAAGCAAGTCAGAAGCCTTCAAGCTCTACCCCACAGCAGCTAGGAGGAACCATCCACACCAGCTTTTCTGATACCAGAAAAGTAAGTCTGGGGAAATCATGGAGGAAACTGAGGCAAGCATTTGATGGCAAGAGAAACTGAGACTGGACTGCCACTGAAAGAGAGAGAAAAATAACTTTTGGATAGAATAGACAGAAAGTACTACTCCTGCTCTTGTGACAAAAGGTTTCACAGCCACTGGACAGAGCAGGCAGAGCCCAGACTTGCCTTCATCGGGTGCATTGCTGGAGTTTGCACGGGGGTAGGAGCATACACTACTCCGTCCATCTGCACAAAAGACTGTGCAATTTCCTTCTGATTCTTTGGCTTACTGGAACTACTCATAAATCTAAAACAAGACAACCCTGAAGTCCAGTCCCTAGACTGCTAGGAGTCTATTATTGTATTAATAATATTGTTAAAATGAGTAAATGGTTACATGGGGCTGGCTCAAGTCTTTTCTCTCAACTGCTGAATTAGATTAAAGCAATTAAATCCCCATACAACTTCTACATCCATAAATAAGTAAAGGCAACAGTCTACAGCTAATAGAGTTGTTGTCCATTCTAAAGAAATCTTTCAGTTCATCATCTGTGCTTGATTTACTAAATAACTATGTAAAAAGTTCTCTTCAACTGAAAACAGGTAACACACCTATGTCTTCACCCTCAGGAGCCATTTAACATCATGACAGTACTAATCCCAACAGACTGTCTTTTAATAAAGAAATCCAGGAAAGCAACAGTAATCTCAATGTAATCTTGGGTTTTTATAATTTTTATTGCCTTTTATCCTCCCTCATTTCTCTTCTCAACCTGAAAAAAAAACTTTTTCATTTTTACTCTCCAAGATTCAGAAAATTCAGTGGAAAAACTTGTCAAAGTTCTACGCAGGCAAGCCACATGATTGAGGAAAAGTTCCTTGTTCTGTTATAGCTGCAAATGAAACTGTAAAGGCAACAGGAGACTCAGTGACAATGTTAGTGATGTGCTGCTAAAAGTCAGTGCATCTGCAGTAGCAGTGTGAACACTTAAGCCCTTTTTCTGGGAAAAGCATGCTGGATTTGCAGTCAATGCTTACCATGCTGAGACGGTGTTGAGCTCACCGGGCTTCAGAAAGAGAATACACACAGGCTGATTTCTTAAGTATAATATCCCAGAATGACCAAGGAGAAAAAAAGATCCACCAAAACGAATGAACAAAGAAGAAAAAGAAGAGTGCTAATAGTACCTGTGTGGGTCCGGATATGTTTTTGCAGGTCTCCTGAAGTCTTAAATGATTTGGTGCAATTTTCTTCCGTGCACCGATAGGGCTTTTCACCAGTGTGTGTTCGGACATGGCTTTTTAACCCATACCCTGAAAATTAGAGAGAATGTTCTAACAGTATAAACACTAAATCAGGATACTCATAAACCACCACCATCAAAAAGCTGTGCTTCCCATTCCAATCGGGAAGCTCTCTGAGGAGTAAAATTCGCTCTTCATTCTTCACAAGCTCTTTATTCCATCATACAGAGCAGCAGAACTCCAGATAGAATTTAGAATTGTTTTCATCCTTTATTTATGAAGAAAAGCACACTTCCATAAAGCTTCTCCTTCACCTCAAAACAAAAGTGTACTGATTATAATGTGGACAAAAATTTATTCAGTCTTCTGAGAAAGCTGTCTGCTCTGTATTTAATCTGCTTTTTATCTCTCACCATTACTATCATCAAAATGACATTTAATTATTCACTCATACAAAAATCAGTACCATTAATGAAGTTAGAAGTAAAAGCTCTAATGATAGCCAGGTCCTAAATTCTAAACCAGATTATTAGGATTATTACATATATGGGTGACCAACTGATAGCAGTCCTAGACACTTACTCCCTTTAAGATTACTTCTAGGAATTCATCATCATTTAAACTCTACAAGTCTAAAGAAAGCTTTGGATCAGGCTCTCTGTAAATTATTTTGCAAAAAGCATTTTACCAAGATTTTCCTTTCTACACTTCTCTAAAAAAATATAACAAAAAACTCTGAAACAGCCATTTTGGAAATGAACTTGAATTTTACTTGTGTCCACAAGTGATACATATATTTCTACAGAATAAAGTAACAGGCTGTAAGCAGAGGGCATCTGCTTTAGTTCCACAGTGTGGTCTCCCTAAAAGAGCTGAAATTTCTGTTCTTGGTGATTTTAAGAACAGAAAGGATGTCTTCTTGCAGTTCTCTCAACCAACTTCTTTATTTAACAGTTTGAGAAAAGACAATATTAAGCATTTACTTTACACAGAGAAAAACACTAACAAAAGATTACCTGTTGCAAATGCTTTTCCACATCCAGGATGTTCACACTGATATGGTCTGTCTCCAGTGTGTGACCTTTCATGCACCTGTCAAGACATCCAGTACACTAACTAAATGAAATGTTGTATCTGAGTACTTCAGCACAGAAACAGCTCATTCTTAAAGGCATCATCTTTTATTTCCCTTCCTAACATTCACATTCAAGTCTTTTTAAACCCGTATTAAAAAAAAAATATGGTTAACAATGTTTTTTCTTAATTTTGCCCAGTGGAAAAGGAACTGGGGTATTGGTTGACAGCCAGCAGTGTGCCTAACTTTATCTGTTTTTGACTCCACTGAGCACTTGTAATGATCCTCCTATATTGCATGAAAACATCTACAGCAAGGACATCATTTCGACACATGATCTGTAGAGTCAATTACTCCCTGACTACAGAGTTTTGTCAGAGACAAGGCAGCACTGAGGTCTTACCCCATCAGCAGGTGATTATTTCAGCTGAAACTGAACTGCTGAACTGCTTTACACACTTACTACTTCAGTAATTACTTTATTTAATTTAAAAAAGCAAGACAATTAGGGAGTTGCCACCTGTAAAGTAAAGATGTTCTACCTTTCCACTTTGAATGTTGGATTGTTTTGAAGAGTAGGAGTTTGTATTATGATGGTAAAAATCTTTCGAAAAATGGAATTTTTGCCTGATTAAGCATACACATAAGGTAGATAGAGCGAACAATGAATTTCAGAATTTCTGCCATAATGCTGGTAGAAACTTTCTCAACAAGAAATTATTACACACTGGCAGTATGAGAGCCTAACATGGTCTCACACCCGAATATATTTAGAACTAAGCAAAAATCAGCTGAGCACCTGGAACAACCAGTTCTTCTAAAAATCAATTCAATAAATCTTTGACAAAACAGAACCACTGTGACTGGCTGTTAATTTCCTTTACTTTTAACCACATAATCTGTTAAAATAATTCCTATGAAGTAGCAATGCTCATTTTACATCTTATCACCTTGAGATGGTGAGCTGTTGTGTACAGTTTTCCACAGCCATCGTAATCACAGCGAAAGGCTTTCTCTCCACTCTGCTGAGATTTTGCAGTCACTCTTGTTCCATGTCCTTGCAAAACAATCTTAAGTTAAAAATAAAAACACCATTAAAAAACCCTGCACAATGGGTCAGGAAAGTCATAAACCATTTTGCTTTCAAGTCAGAGCTGATTCTGACAGGTTTCTCTTGTCTCTCTTTGTTATGCTACGTATTTCTCTGTCCTCAATAAACTAAGAAAAAAAACTAAAAAGGATTCATTCTGAGGAAAGAAAAAAGATCAACTTTAAACATATTCACATGTAGCTAGCATATTTTACAGCATGCATTAATTAAAGAAATAAGAACAAACATAATTTGAAATAGAGAAGAGGCTTAGATTACATCTAAGGCACTAGATCTGTTCCTAAGGGAGATAAGCCATAAATCAGGCCAACTTCAAAGACAAGTTCATGCAAAGGCTGAACAATAATTAAACACACCTATAATGAACACTTTTTGAAAACGAAGGAAAGCATTTTGTGCTTTGTCAGTGATGCATGTGTTTTGATCAAACTAATTGGAGCAATTTGAGCTAGGTTCTACTTTCCTTTCTGACATGATGCAACAGGAAAATATGCAGAATAGCTTTGTGATGCAACTTAAACCATTTTTAAAGGCTTCTTCGTACACTATTATGCAAGAAACATTAATACAGACTGAGAAAATAAGCAGAAGCCCAAATGTAAACATTTTCATAAACTGTAATTGAGGCTATTTTAAAAGGTCTATCCTTTTAAACCACTCCATTTTTTAATGGTTCAAATCTATTGTGAATTGTCAAAGCAAATTGTCCCCCACAGACCTCTCATTCCCCATTCAGATAGATGAGAAATTTGACTGAGAACAACTCCCTTATAAATTCTACAGGGAAGATGCCCTGTGTTACCTTGAGACTGCTGTTAAGACTGAAAATACAAAGCTGAACATGAAATTTTTAATTAACTAAAATGTACACCATCATCACTTCAGAAAGCTTCTCTGGAACCATGTAGAAAAACTTAACTTCATGAATAAACACGTTGCTATTGTTTAACGGATGATATAATGAAACACAGAAGTCCTTTTAATATGTTATAGGATCACTTGGTTGAGCACCTGCAATTAAGCACTGATTTGTTTTTTCCATCAGCTAGTTTTTCTTTGCTGTTTCATCATATACAAACATGCATATAGTTCCTAAGTTCTGCTATAAAGCTGAAGTATTCCAAAGTCCAAAAGAAAATTTCTGTAATCAACTTTCTAGTATCTGTAAGAAATTAACCAGACATAATCTTACCCATATAAAGTTTGATACAGACACAGGGAAGAGGGGGCTTAAAAAATAGCACTTAAGAAAAATATCAGTTAACTAGTCACACTAGTTAACTAGTATTTGTTCAAACAGCTGTTTGCACAAGTATGTATTTCTTCACAATACCTTAGTTGGTATGACTTGAGGATTACTAAGAATTCAGTTACCAAAATAGTATAGCAAATAAAGCACCTTCATAATAATGTGAAACTTTGAGAGGAATTATGTACTTCAAAATGCTTTTAAATAGACAAAATTTTAAAGCCCCCTCATTTTAAAAATCACAAATGCATCCTGAATTCAGTCAGATAACACAGGAGAAGAACAAAGATCTCAGATGAGATTTTTATATTGTGTACAGACTAACTTTGGTTATTTGATTCTATTTTTACTATGAACAGATGGGTATGGCAGGTTCGAAGGGAAACGGCATATGATACCATTTGGGCACACAGGCTTTTGTTTTCAGACACAGAAAGCAAGAAGGTTTTATGCTTTGGTGGAAAACCTAACCACATGCAAGTCTGAACCACTTAGCAGCATGACATCTGCTCTGTTCTTGTGTTACCCGTGGACTTAAAAAGTTTATAAACATACACTTATTTAATACCATACCTAAAGACGAGGGTATTATATCCCAACTATTACATTATTTCAGAATGAGTTACAAGTAGGCATCTACTTAAATCAAGACAGAAAAACAATTAAGATTTTTGTAGGTAACTGGTGTATTTGGGACACTTCAGTTGGTTAAGTGAAGTCACCTTATAGGGGTCAGAATTTGAGACTAAACCTCAATATCTTTTGAAATATCACATCTTTTTTTGTCTGGAACATGTAATGCTCCAACATTGGCATATTTCCATTTGGCATACATGTTGCCATAAAAGAACCTCCAGATTCACTTTGCTTTGGGGCTGATGCTGAAATCAACATGTAACTGCATATTGGTTACAGGTCATTTTGCTCAACACGCTATTAGGTCCAGTTAAAACCAATCAAAATCTTATCTCCCTCTTCCTTGAATTTTGCATTTTGTTGGACATGGATCCCTATTCCAACCTAGAAGTGTGCAAAACCTCTAAATTTCTTTATTTCATTTTATGGAATATATTCCAATACCATAAATAATGCATGTATTAGCTACCCCCTCTTTTCAGTGTCATACCACAGAGGCAAGAGTTTTTACATAAATTAAGTTTTTACATAAATTAAGAACAGAGAATTTTGAGGTAATTGTCAGAGGTGAGACCACAATTCTTCCTTTTACAGTATTTTACCTTGGAAGATAACTAACTAGACAAGGAGGAAAGTTATCTATTAAATTAAACAAAAATTTAAAACAGGGCTTCTCTGACCAAACCCTCTCAATGCAGTTACTTTTCTGTTTCTGATTTTGTCATTTGAACATATCTCATTTGAACATATAGATTGTTTTTTTTTCTTTTTGTTTTGGTCATATTTTTTTGAAGCCCAGAATGCATTTTGGTTTGTCTTTTCTGTTAAGAAAATATGTTATAATGACTAATACCTCTCTCCTGAAATAATTTTATGGATCCCAGGCAAAAGAGCTTGAGATTAACTTATAAGGTGGACCTGTATTTTCCATTGCCCTTCAAACAGCTAGGCTAATATTTTCACATTGCAAAGTTTTTTTTATTTCTACACACAAACAACATAAATACAGAAAAAGAAATTGAATTTTTTTTCTGTTTCTTTAAGCATTCAGTACAAGCAACATTCTAACCTACTGATCGCTTCCCAAACTTTCAATAAAAGTCAGGAACTGTAACAGGGCAAGCAGAATCAAAATAAGTCACCAGTGAGAAGACACTTAGAGACATATGCCTGGAATTACCTCTCTTGAGAAGACAAGAATTCATTAACTGAGTCAGCATTCCGTCTGCTTCAAGGACTCTAAAATGTCAGTTCATTCTCTGGAAGAGAACTTCTGAAATACTTATACCTTTACTTATTAAATACTCAGGTATCTTAAAAATCCAACATAATTTTGAATTACCTTTTAACAGAAAAACCCTAGAAAGCAGTAAGTATTAGAAAATCCTGTGAAAGGATTGTGTATAAAGTAAGAAATACGACCTCTCTCTATATGTTTCAGGTCTAAAATTCTTGAATTTAGATCTCTAGTTCATGGCTACACAGGACTATTATATGAATCTTGTTGAGCAGAGAAGATGGAAGAAATAGATATTTAAAATTATTTTTTATTGGGCTACAAACCTGCATTTTTTTGTCTTGCTCGTTTTCACCTATCATTCCCGTAGCACTAACACTGTCATTTCCATCAATAGACACCTGAAAAACAAAGTTGAAATGGGAAAAAACATTAATAGGTTATTTTTATTGATCTGAAAAAAGAGGATTACAGATAGTTCCTGAAGGCTTATTATTTCATAGCTCTCTAGCTCCCTCTTGAAACATGATTACTGTACAATACATTAGCTTAAGTGAAAATCGCCACTTATAAAGCACCTACATTATAATCGGTAAAGGTAGCATTGACTGACAGAAGTATTAAAATAAGTCAATAAATTTAACAATACTGAGATCAGACAGAAAAAAAAATAACATTTACTACTCTTACACTAGGGATTTATCTATCACAGCCTGTTTAGCAGAATTTACTTGTTTTGAACAGCACAAATCCTTTGGAATAAAAAATGAAGACAGTGTGTTAAACATCAATTTGAAAAAAGGCAAATTACAATAGCTAAGTGAAGACTGGTGTATTGTTCCTTAAGTTTATTATTAAAAAAAAAAGAAACGTACTGCTGCTTTTCAAGGGGCTTATAGAAATATTTGAGAGTATCAGAAGTGAATCTGAAATTTTTATTTAAATAAAAATATAATTGCCCAGTTTATTAAAAAAAACAACAAAGACACTTTCTCACATACATCAGCTCAAGGAAAAGCATCTGATTAGTCATTATAGCAAAACTAACTTAAGGTATACTTTGCATAGTTTTCCATTCCTTAATTGCCTCTGTATTGAGCACAGGCATTCACAATAATTTCTCCATTGCATTCATGGCCAAGATTTATGCACCTAAGTCTAGTCTAAGTGATTTTATTCTTCTCTAAAATGGTTTGGAAGGAACTCATATGTTATACTTATGTCCTTTCACAAAGGAGGTCATAGTAGGCTCCTGAGAATGTTAATGGTTGTGTGAAGTATCTTGCTCTGATGTTTTGGAGTCTGAAGATGAACTTATCCCATAAGTGGTTTACAGACTTTACTATCTTTCTAAATTAGACAACAGTGAACAATTTACTTTTGACAATTTCAAGCTAAAACAGTGAAGAGGAAAGTGCACAAGCATGGGTGAGTTGGCAAGCAGGTAATTCTTGGATAGTGTGTGTTTGTTTGTTTTAGGAAACAGTAGCCATTTGGGGACAGTCTTCTGCAGAATATTTGAAAGGAGGAGAGAGAACCTGCACAGAAAGGAGACTTAAATCACTTCATTCTGAACTTCCTGTTGTCAGTTGAGAAAGAAATTGCTGACATGAAATTTAAAGTTCATCAGTGCTACTGGAAACAAATGATTCCAATGTCAGGTGTCTGCATGTGTGCAGACATACACAAATCCCGAGAAGTGTACTTTTCCAGCAGGTGGGATGTCACAAGAAAACAGCTTATGGAAGAAAAGTATGTGTTCTAATCTCTCACAATTCCATTACATATCTTCTGACTTTATGCTCACTGAGAGCAGTGATCTCTTTTTTGCTTGGTTGCATCTGGGAGGAAGGTGCCATTGTCTTAATTCAGAATTAAGAAGACTCTAAGTCCTTGCATGTGCTCTGCAAGACATGGGAAATGCATCCTATGCCTAAAGGAGAAGCAAGGGACACTGAAAAATGTAGATGTTCCACCAGTTCCAGTGAGCTTCCCTGTAGTCTTCTTGGATCTCTTTGTATGAACTCTCTTTAGAGTTTCTACACTGATCTTGGGCAGACTACTGACCTTTGCTATTTCTGCCTGCTCTGTAGAACAGGACACAGAAGAACAACCATTCTCCAAATCTGCCTTCAAAATTTTCTTTGCACTTTGAAGTTCTGAAAAGAAAACCTCCAAAGTTAACAAAAAAAAGCAAGATAGCCAATTTTAAACCTCGTTTTTCAGTACTGGGAGAATTCTGGAGGGATTCTAATAAAGATCTCTGAGTTCCTCCTAAAAGACTATCTTAGATTCTAAAAAAAAAAGATTTAGCCTCCCATCAATTAAGAATATAGAAACACCTATACTGGGTCAAACTACAGGCCAATCTAGTGCACCATTTTGTTTTGTACAGAAGCCAGGAGCAGACGCCAGAATAGACTACAAAAACAGGTCAAGTATACAGTGAGACATTCCCAGAAATATTCTCCCAACCTCTAAGCAATGTGCAGTGCAGGAACTTCCTGAACTAGAAGTCACGTGTTTCTACCTAATAGCCATGGATACATTTTTCTTCTATGAATTTACTTAATTACTCTGTCAATCCAGGCATGTATTAGCATCCACAATATGCTAAAAGAAGCAGAGTCACAGCTTAACTTTATACTATTTGAAAAAGTATTCTTCCCTTGTTTTTCTTGAACCTGTCACCCTAGAGTTTGATCTGATGTTTCCCAGGTTCCTACACTCATAAAAACAATGAAACATCACTGCTCTTCTCTGTGCCACTTATAATCTTATAAAATTCTATCATATACTTAATGTATTTATTATGTTTGGTCACCATTGTTACCCCCTTCCTGTACCTTTTTCCTGTACCAGCTGCTATGAAAAGTATACACTGCCTCACTATGAAGCATACACAGATAGGGAGTAGAATCACAAAACCACATTTCTCCATTTAAGAGAAGGAGAGGGATGTGATGATTGAGCTAGTATTTGTTTTTGTACTTAAAATAGGTGCAAAACTTGGACATTGACTTCCACTGACTTTCCATGGGAGGATCCAGCAGTACTTTTCAGAATAAGGTTGAGATGAAAGATTAAAGAAAATAAATAGAAGTATTCCTACACACACAAGTAAACTACTGAAAACAAATTCATATTAGAGAATTAAAAGAAACATGTTGAGATAAGTAGGACAAAAATGCAAATCTATTTGCATTTCTTCTGTTTCTTCTTCACCTTCTCAAAATAAACTTATAACAAATTATAACTAATATAGCTCCTTGTTAAGAAAGACAAGGTTATGATTGATCTAAACATTAATTAGGAGCTAGGAAATGTGAGAAAACTTGTCACTACAGCTCAACTAACCTTGAATTTATTTTATGAAGTATTAAGGCATAGTCAAACATAACACAACCTGACTGACTCTTTTAGGATTTCCTCAATTATGACAGAGAGAAGCATGAGGAAATTAAATGGCTTATGTGCTGTTCTTATCATAACTGGGCTTCTCCCAAAATTTTATAATTCTCAGTGACACCTGAAGAAAGATCCTAAGATTTCTTCTACTTTTTTGTCCAGAGCAATACAAGCACTGATAATAATCATCCATCAGATGAGACACTGTTGAACTATGAAGTCATGGAAGTCACACCACTCATTATTATAGTTACACGGTGCTTTACAGAAGTCCAGTAAAGTGGAGAGGTTCATTTTGAGCATCATAATACATTTTACTGTTGAAGAAGCTCTCTCCAGTGTCATATTTCAGAGAAAATTACTATTTGCCTAAATCGCTTTCCAATTCAGTCTTACTCCACATCATTTTAAGATTTCAACCTTTTGTTGTTTTTATGCAATGCTACACACTGCTGCTTATGATAGTGAAGCACTGTCACAACAACTTGGTGTTCTCTTCTAAGTGTCTAAAGATTCCCTTAATTATATTTTTAATTCTTAGATCACAATTGGCTTTTGCTGTAAAAATCTTGTATTGCTACATTAAAATGTTAAGGATCAAGGCAGTATCTTCCAGCATACCTTGGCTGCATATTGTTCCAAAGCACTGATGGTATCTGGGTCAATGGCAGCATCTCCTGTATGAAGACCTGCCACTGTGCCATCAGCCTGAATGGCTAAAATGGTATCTGACTGTGGCATCTGCACCGTGTGGTGAATGTAGGCAGTAGTTCCATCCTCCAGCTGGACTGCTTGTAATGCACTCTGGTCATAACTGTCTGAAAAATAGTATTACTGAGTGTTATGAAAGAAAACAAATAGCAATGTCTGCATGTTACACAGGAAACTACTGCTGTTTACTCATTTCTCTTAAAGCCATATATAACATATGAAATGTTTGAGAAAGAAGACCACCAGTATATAAGAAATTTAAATACTTTAAATATTACTTAAATATTACACAAACATGCTTTCCATTTTGTATCCACTCATAATAAAATGAAAATAATGTAAACGCTTATTTCAGATTTTAGAATTCATAGATCTGACAATATCAGCAACAGAAACATATAAATATGCAAAAGCAGCATAAAATGTAACTCTAAAGAAAGAAACTCTTTATTGTATTCTCTCCTCTTAATATTTCTGATTGACACATTAGTTGAAACAGACTTAAAATACCTATGTGTTTATTTTTACATGGTTTTTACATGTTTTTTTAAGGGTTTGTGTGTATTATTTCCCAGACTACTGTCGTCATCTTCTGTAGAAATACAAGTTATCATTTAAAATAGGTTTGCATCCTTGACAGTTAGGGGTTGCATTTTCTGCCATACTACCTCATGGCAAAATCACCAATAGCATGATCTTTAAAATTTAAGTCAATATATAAGAACTGAAACAGTTTCATTTCAACAATATCCAGATGTCAAAGTAAAAGCAACAAGCAGTCTACATGGGGAATCACACTAAATGATGTCAGAGTCTAAAAAGAGTACCATATTTTATACCACTGAAGTTTTGTTGAGATTTAATGCAATAAATCATACTTTTAAATAATCCTACCTTTCGAGGTATGATGAATAAATGCCGTAGTTCCATCTTCCAGCTGAACTGCTTGTCCATCTTCCAGACGTAAGCTGTCCCCTGTTTGGCAGAAAGAATTAGAAAGCTTCAACAACAGTTTGAAAAACCTGTTAGTTGGTAAGACTGAACACAAAGTATTAACACTGGGATTACAAAGTACCTTGGATCTCTTCATGACTGTTTCCACTAAGGAATCAAGCTAGTGTAATGACTGCTAATTACTTGATATTGTCAGTAATATATTATTTTAGAATGTATTTCTTGCATTATTGCACTTACTGCTTTTAGGCATGGGTACATGTTGAACATAAGCAGCAGAACCATCTTCTAATTGAATCACTTGACCATCCATTAATTTACCATCTGAAATACAGAACTAGAATTAATAAAAAATACTCCGTATGACATACCGCAGTTTTAACACACAGTTGATACTTTCTGTATTAAAACAGCAATAAAATCTTACAGAGAATAATACTTGGTAAAGAGTAAGTACAGTATGACAACACAGCTGTTAAAATTCAGGGATTAAAAAAAAATGGCAGAAATCTCATATTCTATCCAGTAGGCAGAATGTTGATATTTGGGTTTGAAGTGATCATCTCACTTTTGTTTGACTTATGTTCTGCATTTGATATCTAACTCTTATTAATAGCAGAAAAAAATAGTTATTTTATAGCATGACTGTAATACATGCAATTCCCAACTGGAATTGGAACGTGGTAAAAATTTTACACATTTTGCCTTACTTTTCAATCCAAAGAGGTTAACAATCCAAAGACAGGGTTAAAAAGAGGAATATGATTTGAACACCAATCAACTTCTAGTCATTGACCTACCTTTAGAATTATGCTGTATGTAAGCAGTGGAGCCATCAGCAAGCGTAACTGCTTGCAAACTTACACCTTCCATGTTTTCTAAGTTGTCACCATCTAGCAAGGGAAAAAGTTCAAATTCACTATTACCAGCATTAAACTCTAAAAATCACAACTTAACCACCTCCATAAATGATTGCCCCCCCTTTGTATGTTCAAAATTTTGCTCTGTGAATGTTATTTTCCTTAGTTACAGTCTCGCTGCATAAGTAATGACAAAGCTATTGTGTTAGGAAAAATATTAATTAGGTCATGAGTGTCAACAGTGAAAAAGCTATATATATACTTGTGTTGATAGTTTTGTTCGTTAATAAATTCTTAGATATAAACTGAAGTTACAAAGCATAAAACAGTAAAACTATTGTGAGAATAGATGAAGATTTTGTATTTCCTATGCTGGTATAATTTACACTTCTATTACCTTAATGAAGACATCATTTAGTTTCAGAATTAAATTAGTGAACTAATCAATCAATCGCGGTCAACTAAGAATAATTTGTGTTTATTTTTAAATTTAGAATGTACCACATGTGAGTTTTATCTGAATTTCAAACAGAAGAGGTATTTTAACCTGAAGGTTCACCTTGCACAGCTACAGCTTCTGTTAAACAAAGAGTCACATGCTGGGCCTCCATTCCTCCTCCAGAAAATTCAGCCATTCCTTGAGAGTCTCGATTTATCTGAGCTAATAACATTGTCTACCTAGAAAGAAAGTATTCACAAAACACAGAAAATTTAAACACAGAACGAGAACTAGTTAAAGACAATCCAAGTCTTATTAGATTTTTATGCAGCTGCTACAAACATTTTATATTACCTTCCACATAAAGAAGATGCAATTAGTGATTGAATTACCTGGAAAATATTTCAGAGGAAAAAAAGTTATTTGAAATAGGTAAATACTATTACCCCAATTAATTGAACTACTAGGAACTTAAGGTGGCATCAACCATATTTAGATGTCAATAGATATTATTGAACCAACGTGTAAAGAATAATGGTGGAAATTACTAGTGTGAGTAATGATATATTTTTGTCACCAGAATGAAAGTAAAGCTGACAATGCACCTGCAGTCACCCATGACAACAGCACGGTTTTAACCGTATAAATTAAACATCTCTCCAGTGCCAGTAAGAAGTTCAGAATCCATCACACACTGGGAAACACACACTTCAGTAATACATCTGACTGAATGATCCAACTATTTTCCTAAACCTCCAAGGGAGGTTTCTATTTAAAAAAAACCCCCCACATTCTTTTAATAATTCCTCCTTGAAAATAATGAAGTATCTCATGATAAAATGTATTTTCCAAATACATTCAAAGTGACTTTGAACCAGAATCCTAAAAAGGCAGGCAGTTATGTAGATTTATTACTCTCAGCAGAGAAAAAGCCAGCCTATATCCAGCTGCTGCATCTCTGCTGTGATAACCCGAGTGCTGTGCCCAAAGAAAACATTCCACTGTGGTCCAGGGCTTGCAAACGTTTAATGTGATGTGCTGTGGAGCAAGTAAGATCAGAAAACTGATGCAGTTAAAATAATTTAAAAATCATCAAAAAGTGTTTTTTCAGGATGGCCAGTGAAAGTATTTATAGTATGAGATGGCAGTGGTGCACAGAGGTTGCTGCACAGGCTGCCAATATTTTCCATTCACACAATTTTCAGGACACGTCATGGCAGTAGGTTGCAAAGCAGTCTGACCATTCACAAAGGACAGGAAATGCTTCACAACCACTAGTTTTGACCAGAACTACGGAAACAATTACATCTCAAAGGCCTCCTTTAGAGTATCCCCTCTTAGACAAAGTACCTTTTAAGATGCTCTCAGCATCTTTAATATATTATCTGTCTTTAAAACAGAAAAATGCTTCTTCCTCCAGAGCTTATGTCTCCTCTCTCAATTTTAGGGAAGCAGAGAGGAAGCTCCTCACTGTAGACAACTGTGAAGTCTTAAAAGAGTCAGACATGAACTAATTGCTTAAAGGGTTGATTGGCTATTTTGGAAGAAAAAGAAGCCTAATGCAGGCTGTTTGGGTTTTTTTGTTTGGTTTGGGGTTTTTTGGATTTTTTAACCCATCTTCCCTCATCAAACTCAGTTCTCTTCCCTTACCTCAGTTTTAGTCATCCTCCTCTCCACCTTTCTGCTAACTGGCTTAAACTCTTATTTCTCCTCGTCTTCCCAGCAATTTTGTTTTCCTCCTTCCAATCTCAGCAGATTATTTCCCTAATACACCTCCTTGGTTTTATTCTTCTGTGCATCACTAAGCTGTTCTTTAAATCTGCTGTCAGCCAGGAATTTTGCAAACAAGACCCTGGGAGAGAAATATTTCCTTTACTCACTTCAAATATTGTACCTCATTAGTGAAAAAGCAGCTGAAAGTTTCCATTTTTAGGAAAATATATCAACCCTGAGGTAGTGCCTGCATGGCTGCTCAACAAGTCATACATTTGTATTCTGCTAAATCTCAAGAGCTGTCCTACAAAAAAGACACAAGTACAGGCTTATTCATGAGGTACTCACTGAAGTGAAAACTTGAGACTTGACTTTATGAACTAGCACATCTTTATAGGTCATGACAAGTTGCAATTTTCAAAGGCACATTAATAATTTCAGGAATGCAATATGCATTGCTGTTCTTGTGAAGCTCTTCCCAAACAAAATAGTCACCAAAATACTCCTACAGTAATTCATGCAGAGAATATCTTACCAAATCTTACCAATCTTACCAAAACAATGAAACAAACAAACAAAACAAAACAAAAAACAAAACAAAACAAAAAAACCCAACCAAGCAAAAAACCAAAAAACAAAACCAACACACCAACCAAAAAAACCCAGCCTGAAACAGAAAAAGATTAGACTGAAAAAATCTCTGAACTGCAAACAGCATCTGAGAGAAGGAAGCACCAGCCAATCACAAGAAGTGATGCTGAAACACATTTTACCCTGTTAGCTCCAAAGCGAAAGCAGTGAGTTACCGATGCACCTTCCTGACTTCGTTATGCTTTCTTAGGAAAGCTGCACCAGCAATGGAAACCCCCAGCTGAACACTAATAGATAAAATACACCATCCAGCAGAGTCCATTGGTGCATTTTAAAATTAAATAAATAAATAAATCACCACCAAACCACCACCCCCCCTCAAATTCCTTGAAGAGAAAAAACTGTGAAGTCAAGTATGGTTATATAATGCACAGTCAGAAATCAAAAGGCATGCAGGGGGAGGAGAGAGGTTGGTTAAAAATAAAGGATTTTTCATGAAGACTTAATCAAGTTCCTTATCTAGAGAACATCTCCTATACTTTTCCCTCCACTAATACTCAAAACACAGAATATGTTGAGTGCTATCACTGTTTTGGAGAAAAGATGCCATGTTAAAAGAGTAGTTCTTATGTAAACTCAATCTGGCAGCTGGAAATGAGAGTGTCTACTGAAAACTAGAATTCAGCAATGAAGAAAAAGCAGATGGGATTTAGGAAGCTGAGAATCAAAGGAAGAGCTGGTAGAGGGCATGCTAACATGGAGTAGAAAGTGGTTTTGGGGCACATGGCAGCTAAGACAACAGCACAGGAGATGCCAAGGAGAATGTGGCAAAAAAACCCACCCTGCAAAATAGCAGGAATTTGCCATTTAAAGAATTACTATACCACTGTGTTGCTGGACAAAGGAAAAAACCTGCAGAGACAGTAGCAGGAATACCTTAGAGGGGGAAAAAAAAAAAAAAAAAAAAAAATGCTTAAGAGGATGATTGACAGGAAATGGAATAAAGTTTGTAACAGCATTCATGGAAGAAAACCTAAGGTTATAAAATGCAATGTAGAAAGTGCAGGAAGAAAGGACTGGCAAAGACTGACAATGAAACATCTACTCCAGACATTCAGCAGCCTCGTGACTGTTCACCCTCCTTGCACTGACAGCATTGAGAAGTTTGAAAAAATACCCATGTATTTAATTTGAAAATAAAAACTTTTATTTTTAATACACTTCAAAATAATGTACAAAACCACTGTAATTTTATAAAACTTACAAAAACAACAAATAAAATAAGTTCAGAAAGTAAAATGGCAAATGACATATAACTCCATAATACTGAAACTTTTGCTAAGAAATCTGAAGAAACTGCATTCCCGTGTTTTATAAAGCAGGAACCCACACCAGTTCAAGTATGTCAGCACAGTAACATAATTTGGGTTTTTCTGAATTAAATACTGGCTGCTTTAGGGTCCTTAAACCAACAGATATGATTGCAAATATCAGTAATTTTCCAGAACTACCCTTACTAACAAACATTCGTGAAAAATCCAAAGTCAGTACCTACAATTAACATTTTGATTAAATGCACTTCATATGATAACACGCATTACAGCCTTACAGGTCTTGGTACAAAAAATGACTGACACAGACTCAAAAACTGACTAATCCAGTCAAAGCTCTTTCTATGAGACCCAAGTATATAGCTTATTGATTACGCAGAGTCAGGGATTTGACACCTGCAAACTCAGAAACAACCACACAGCAAAACCCAGGCTCTCTAAAATCTGTTCCCATATGTATTAACCTGAAAATCTGCATAAATCTGAAATAAATGAAATCTAGACCTTGTGAATGCTTTGATCAAATGCTTCAACAGATGAGATGTGAAATTCTTTCTTCATCAACAGCCCTTGATTTTTTCAGTATTTTACCACTCTACTGAAACACTGATTTTATGCTACAGTCAGTCACACTGAATCAACTTAACAAACTACTGAAATGTTAGCATTTCTAAATTTCTATGTGCTTTCTCATACAATCTTAACTTCTTTTACTGTATTTTTACTAGTCTCTCATCAACACAAACAAAACATAATTAAGCAGCAATTTCCACATTAATCATCCACTGTATAAAATGGAAACAAGATTTAAACACAATCTGTACTGCAGAATCTGGTAACAATAGCTGGATTCGGACAGAGTAAGATACACAAGTATCTTACATAATTATTTTCTAGATAGCAAGGAAGTGTTGGGAATTATGAATCACAGCTCTAACCCTTACCCTGGAGAAGAACCTAACCAAGACTGACAGCACTGTCAGCTGCAGAAGCATGATGTATACACTCCAAATGGCAGCACAGCGAACTTGCAGAGAGATTCATATTGCCCAAAGCAGAGGCTTGCAGTCAGTTAAGAACTCAAGGCTTCTTTTTACGCATTTTGCAGTATTCCAACCCTTCTGTTCCACAAGATGAACATCTTGATTATAATGCAGTTCAAAACTAATTCATCGCCAGACACTTCGGTATTTCTTCACAAAAAACATACAAATGCAAGACCAAATTTAGCACTGCCATAACCCAGCAGAACTTTCTTCATTTAAATGTGAGCACTGAAAACCACCACATTTAGCCTCACATGACTAATGTTCCAGCAGCCTTTTTGACCCGAGTCATCACCATACATTGTTTACATTATGAATCTTGTCTACAGAAGGTTAAAGGTATTGTCAGAGACCAGTGCTTAAATTCTCTTTTAAAAAAATTGAATTCAACAGTGCAGATAAGGAATGTTTACAAATCCTTATTCTAACTAATACTATGAGTTTATGCACACATGTTTAATTTCACACTATGAGAGTTCTAAGGATGCCATGATTTTCAAATGTATGTCACTTAAAGAAAATGCAGGCAGATCAAAAAGACACCTACCAACAAGTCCCACACAGTTGAAGGGTCAGGTTGACTCTGAATAGGAATGCTAACTTCACACATGCTTCTTGAACATATTAAAGAATAAATTACTGGTTAATCAATGGAGGTCAGAGTAGTTCCATCAGTATTTTAACTGTCAGAAGTGCTAACAGAAAGCTAATTAAACTCACGCTGCAGCTCCAAGACAAGCACATCACCAGCAAATACTTGGTTCAATGACCACATTTGCCTTTGGTAGCATGATTACAACAGCACTGCTCCCAAGCAGCTACCCCAGTGACCAGCACAACTTCCCGAGCCAGAGATTTGAAACAGATTTGGGAGCCTTCCAAGAGATCTGGTTCAAAGTCCTGCACAAAAGGTGCATGCAACTGATACCAATACAGCACCATTTGCAAAGGTACAGAGATCAAGATTCTGAAACCTTTATTATAAAGTACCAAAGAAGTATACTAATGCACCTGGTGAGTGATCAATGCCCTAATGAGACACTAAAATTAATTAATTAAAATTAATTAAAAAACAGATAAATTTTAGAGCACTTCAGGAAGCTATTTACTCCTTCAATCATAAAACCTTTGGTCGTATCTGTATTTTAAAGAAAAGGAACATTTGGTGAACAGGTAAATATTTAGGGGCTACAAATCTAAAAGCAATTTAGACCAACTATTTCTACCAATGTTTTACTTCTGTGTCAAATAGATTTCTAACTCTCTTGTCAAGAAATCACAAGTGTGTCTAATTTACATCACTAAAACAATCCTGGCTGTGCCTCTTCAAATCTTGGAAATCCACCGAGACTCACGATTAAACAGGGAATTTTGAGTGGGTTGTTTTGTGTGGCCATAAGTTAATCAGTAATCTGATAACTACCTTACAGTTTTATCAGTATTAGCCATGAAAGTTAACAGTGTTTAAGTCTATGCTTGTCTTGCAGGAATTAAATGTGCAGCCTATGTAACTGAAAAAAAAAAGTACAAATAAACTGATAATCAGTACATCTAAATAAATTATAAACTCTGTGTAATACCCTATTAGCTGAGTATGACTATACTTAAGATATAGACAACAGCAACCAACTTGCATACACAAACCCATCTTCCAGTTTTGGAGAAGTTTGTTATCAGAAATGAAGTCAAAAAGCATCAAACAGGTAACACAGTCTCTCCCTTCAAGAAATGTATAGAGGAAAATATAAGTCAGGCAATGACATACAGACTGAGGGAAGCAGTAAGCCATCATAAGAGTAACTTTGATGACAACTTTGAATATTGCTGAACTTGCCAGGAATGAAAATTCCTTTCAAAGCAGAGAGCTTCATACACATGTTATCTTAGTGGTGCAAACTAAAATCCCACTATATAATTAAAAAGCAGTGTAAACCAGAAAACTTCAGCACACTAAGTCACTGGAAGCCTTCACTGATTTAGTGCAGTTCTGTTTCTGAGTAAGAGATCACACATTCCAGGTGCACAGAGAGGACCAAACCCCATTGCCTTAAGTAAATACAACCAAGAGCAGATAAAGTAGAAGCAAAACCCCATAATGTTTATTGTGCCAGGATGGGTCACAAGACTTCCCTTCCTCCCCCAGAAATGTAGCATTCACAGACAGGCATCTCCCTCAGATTCCTCACTCCAACCTCAGAACAATACCTATACACACTTCTATTTACAGGAACTTGCATTTCAGAACTGAATTCTCAGATTCCAGAAGAGGACCCATCTGTTAGGATCACAATCCATTTTGGGGATCCATAAACTAAGCAGAAACCTTCCTTCAATCTTTTGGGATCTTTTGCAGCACAAAGTACAGGAACAAGCTGCCCAATTCATGCTTTTTACCTGGTGCATCAATTCTGCTACAGCACAGAAGAGATGTAAAAACAAACTGGCCACCTATTACTACAGCAAGCATGCTTTTGAGCTGTAGAAACATGCAAGAGACATGACAGCCTAGGGAAAAAGCCAGTAGCAAGAGGCAAACAAATGTCAGTCTGAGATGCTATAGTATGTATATAGACATCAGAGGCAGCAGGAGTCACACAAGATACTGTGAGAACCAAAAATCACGGGGATGATCAAGGACCAGGGTACGAGACAAAACACAGTTCGGAAAAGAGTAAGGAAGGAACAGGACTACAAGAGCACTGGGACAAGTTACATCTTCCTCGTATTTGCACTGTCTATTACAGTGCTTGAAACTGGAAAAATTGCCCTGATTATCAGGAATGTGCTGCTCAATTTGTGTGTGGAAACCCACCCAAATTCAGATGAGCCCTGCATTTGGAAAACAAAGTGTCACACCAAAGAATTTAATAACAATGTTTCTCAAAGACTCCACCTATACTGAGGAGCACATTTTAACCCAAAATTTGTAAGGAAAAGAGGTACTACACAATAGCAAGTGAAGAACAACAGCCCAAACGACAAATTACACTGTAAGAGAAGCAACCCAGTTCAAAACTGTCTTTTTAGCTTTATTTTAAAACAAAACCCATACATTTTTTTAAGGGCACTACACAAGTATACACACAGACACACACACACACGGTGTTTTAAGGAATTCCCCGAAAAGATGGTGTCCACTGTGAGATCATTACCACCACTTAAATTCAGCTGAGGAACCCTCAAGCCTAATCCCTCTGCACATCCAACAGAGCTGCAGGTGAGGAGGCAGCCCAAAGGCAGCTGAGACACAGCTGAGAGCAGGCACGGCAGCAGCAGCAGCAGCAGCTCAGCCCCTGATGACTGCTCAAACTCCCACCAATTTCCTCCTCCTCAACCGTACAGGAAAGCATATGATGGGCCACCAGCAGTCTACTGAGCCGAGGCACTACATCATTTGAGACACCCTGGAAATGAAAACAAATTTACAGCCCAATTGTGGCAACCGTTACCAGGGAATATTCAACACTTCATTATCGCTGCACCCATCTGCTCTGAGAAAAGAGATTGCCAATTTATGACGGAAGTATTTTGATGTTTAACCACCAAATGCTACACAGGCATGAAGACTGAGTGAAGCCCACGTGACTTTTAAGCTAAAGAATCTTTTACACTTGCCTTAGGCATTTTCTATATTTGAGCTTTTAATGTAAGGCAACTCTTCCTGACCCAGCCTACCAGATATAAAACATTATTTCATTACAATAATAAGAACAGTTTGTATCAATTATGAAATAGAGATAAATTTCTCAGAACATTAAAAAATGTTTATTCTTACATCTCATGTAAGCTGCCAACTATTAACGAACAATCACATATTATTTGTCTACATTTTTTGCAAGTTTCATTTTCTACTGTGATTCAGGTGAAGAGCTTGTGAACATAGACACAGCTTGAAAGCTCCAGACTTTAATGCATGAAATACAAAGAAAAAAGCAACGAAAACACGGTTATATTGCACTCTGCCATTCTAAAGCTGCATGGCAGAGCTGCAGAGCAGCTAAAATACAGTACATATATATGACTTCTCTTAAAAATCTAGGAAATATAATTTTTCAGGCAAGATCACCTTGAAGCTATGAAAAAAATATTTCCTCTAAGACATAACAGATTTAGAAAACCTAAAGCAGAATCTTGAAAAAACTGTAGGAAAAGAGAAAACGTTTTATCTTAAAGAATTTAAGGTAGAAGTTTCTGTAACACTGGCACCAGGAGTAACAACCGTCCTTAAAAGTACTGGTGTCACTCTATGTATAATGTCAAATATAATTTTTTGGTAGTCCAAATCATACCCTTGAGAAATTCTATACACAACTGGAACTACTCAACCATTGGCTTCTTTTAAAAGGAAAATTTAACTTGCATGAAAATCACGTATTTTTTTCTTGACCAACTGGCGTTGCAAGTAAAACCTTATCAGAAAATAAAGTATCTTTGGGTTATTGCAGGTAATTTTTCTACAGAAGCACTTGATCTTACTCTGTTCTACTACATATTCTAGAAAAAAAAAAAAAAAAAAAAGCTGAAGGTACCGAAAAGAAAGAGCAGACTATAAATCGCTTAAAACGTCTTTGCACGGTATTTTGGCGAGTTGAAAGAGGCGGACTAGAACAGATGACTCCACAGTCCCATGGTGCAGACCCTCTCCTGTTCTACCACAGGAACACGGTGCTCATGGCACAGTATAGCAACCTTAACAACGAGCAGCTTCGTGCAAGAACAGCGAATTGGTCCTCCCCGAACGCGGGCGTAACAGGCCGCAGGTCAGGCCGAGAGAGCTCTGAGGGCAACAGTTTTATTGCAGCTTCGCAAGTTCGCCCTCCACCAAAACAGAACACGGTTTAAAAAAAAAAAATAAAAAAATCCCTTAAACCTCACATTTAGCACGGCGAGGGCGAGCGCCACCGGCGAGCGCCGAGCGCCCCGGGGCGGGATCAGAGCAGGGAGCGCGCCAAGACCTCCCCCGCCCCGGGGCGCTCGGCGCT